>JAPYYA010004489.1:0-11749 GCA_028533165.1 Leontopithecus rosalia | reverse complement strand
ATGCCTCCTGCTGTGTTGCTTTTGCTTAGAATTGACTTGACTATGTGGGCTCTCTTTTTGTTCCATATGAAGTTTCAGGTGGCTTTTCCAGTTCTGTGAAGAAGGTCATTGGTAGCTTGATGGGGATAGCATTGAATCTGTAAATTACTTTGGGCAATATGGGCATTTTCATGATATTGATTCTTCCTAACCACAAACATGGAATGTTTCTCCATCTGTTTGTGTCCTCTCTTATTTCATGGAGCAGTGGTTTGTAGTTCTCCTTGAAGAGGTCCTTTATATCCTTTGTTAGTTGTATTCCTGCATATTTTATTCTCTTAGTAGCTATTGTGAATGGCAGTTCATTCTTGATTTGGCTCTCTTTAAGTCTGTTATTGGTGTATAGGAATGCCTGTGATTTCTACACATTGATTTTGTATCCTGAGACTTGGCTGACGTTGCTTATCCATTTATGGAGATTTTGGGCTGAGACAATGGGGTCTTGTAGATATACAGTCATCGTCTGCAAATAGAGACAATTTGACTTCCTCCTTTCCAGTTGGAAGAGTGTTAGACTGAAGATCTAAAGTTCCCTGTTTTCCTTTTTCTTGCTTTATTTTTCTCTGTTGGATCTATCATCATTTAGCACTCTCTATATTTTATAGTTTATTGTCTGCCTCCCCCAACTGGATAGTAAGTTCAGTGAAGGCAGAGGTTGTTGTCTGATTTTTTTCCACATTCTTGGTGCTTAGAATGTTGCTCAGATATTTAATGAATGTTTACTCTTACTGTTTTTACTTTATTTTGTCACTGTCATTGTTATAAATTGCAGCAATCTCATTAAAATATTGAGGCTATTAAGCCACTTTCAAAATGTATTTCGAGTCTCACTCGCATAGCTTTGCCCTTTCTCCTAATGAATTACCTGACTGTAGTTATTTAATTTAACATAATGAGTACTCTTCAAATATCTGTTTTTGGCTCAATTTTAAACTACTTTAAGGGAGGAATAAAAAATATAGATACTCTGTATTATTCTTTAAGGGCTTAAATATTTTTCAGGAAGATAGAATAAGCACATATAAAGAAAGAAAATAAAATGTATGATTAATAAAATAGTCAGTCATTGTTTCAAATATACAGTAAATATTTCTTACGTATTTATTGCCACCCATGGCTCTATCTAGACGTTATTAATATAAATAAGTGGAAAGGACACCTACTCTTAGAAATCGTATTACAATCAAATTCCCTAAATGCATTGACCAGAGCACAAGAATGATCAGCACTAATCAGAGACAGAAAATAGAGATGAAATTCAGAAAGGAGATGGTATAGGACTTCTTGACTATACCGTGTAGGCTAGACAAACTCCAGTGGAAACTGAAAACTGAGTGTGTCAGTTCATTTCCCAGGAAATACCCCATCTATTTTACCACCTTCAAGTATGATTATTGTTGTCAAGATTCCCTTGAATTTTGCTCTGGGTATTAATTATTACTCCATAGGAATATTTCTACTTTACAATGGAGCTGTGAGAAATATCCTAACTTTGAAATAAAATTGGGCTACATTAAAATTTAATTTAAGGATGGACTATAGATGTAGGCAAATAAAATTATTGGATTATTCTCTTCCTCTCTTTTTTCCTTTCTGGCTCAGAGTATGTATAAAGTGAGGTTTCTCTGTACCTACAAGGCCATATTTCAAAGTTTGTGTTGTTCCCTAACATAGGCTGCAAATCTGTTCCGCTTCCATCTCTGCATGCATGTGCAAGGCTGTTATTCTGGCAGACTTACGAATCTAACTACTCCAGTGCACTTAGTTTGCCTTGTTTCCTAGCAACGGGTTCCATCTAATTTGTTTTCCTGTAGCATCCTTCCTGCATCAGACTTTCTTGTTCCTCGTTCTCTTGCTAAATAGAGTTACAAGTGTCTAATAGTCTTTATGCCATATGTCTATCAAACAAGTCTTTCCCCAGAAAAGTAGGGGACTGAATAACACCATGTACCTTCAGGAGAGCAATTTTAAATTTGGGTCTGAACGTGAATTTCAGAGAGCTCTGGTCATGTACTTTGCTAATACTGTTTTATTTTGTAGTATTAAAATAACTCTGTGGTAAGAAACCACTTTCAACCTCAAGGGCTCATTATTAAAAGCCACATAAGAAATTTTTAGCTTCCTAAATTCAGTTTGTGACTAATCCAAATTATGTGAATTTGGTAGTGTGGGCAAATCATCGAATTCTTTATTGTCCCCATGACCAGTTCTCTCCCTGTTTTATAATGACTGTTAAGGAGAGTAAACTTTACATTGTTTAATGAAGAACTGATATTGCATGCGCATCCTTTTCATAGGATGGTGCCCCACTTTCATAGAGGAATGAATCAGCAACTCGCTTTGCCATTGGTCAATTTATACCTGCCCAATTCAAACAAAAATGTACTAATACATATAAATAATAAATTATGAGCTACTGTTGGTGTCATATGTATAAAATATAAGGGAACGGCCATGGTAAGACTTATTGCATGAAGCAGTTTTTTTTAGGAGATATCCTTCCAAGTGAAAGGAGGAGTGCTATGTCAAACTACTACATGGCTCTCCAACACACGCTCTACTAGCAGAGTGGATAAAGAAGTGGGAATAAACCGGTGTTATTCTTAGGAAAAAAAAATCCATCCTCATGGAAATCGGTAGTGGTTAAATAATATTCCACTTTAACTATTAGCGTCGTTGGTACTATTTTGCGGATGAAGACTCAGGTAGATTGGATTAGAAATAAAAATAACAACCTTGTGAGGTGAATTAAATACCTTAGACTACACAGACAAACACAGGAAGGCTACTCTATAGCAATTGTTTGAGGTAAGAAAGGGACTTCAAAACCACCTGAAGATCTTTACCAAACATTTTCCAAAAACCTCATGGGGAGATTCTTTTTGTGCAAAATGGGGTTACAGAGGCACATTGTAAAAAAATCTATTGAGGATAAGCTTTTGTAATAATAAAGACATGTCTATTCTGTATGCAAAATCATGCCATTTTGAAATTAGGACTAGACAATACATTTATTGCATAATTAAGGGATAGTCTAGATAAATAGAGGTCACATATACATACTGACTACTTACTATAAATTAGGTATAAATTATATATTTTAGAGATAAAGAATGATTTGAATTGTATTTCTTTATCATAAAAAACATTACTATGCTGGCAAGTCAGCTTCTCCCTTCTCTTTTTTTGATTTCAGGATTGCTGAACATAATGGAATTCTGAGCCTTGAAGACAAGTAGCCTTGTGTTCAAGGCTTAGAAATTCTCCACAGTGATTCTAATTAAAAGGGTTCTTGCTATCTTTCAAAGAGCCATTTGAATTGCCAGATCTTACTGCAAAAAGTTTACTGACAGCTCTAGTCCATAGACAATAAGTATTGTCTGTATATATTACATTATGGTTAAAGGCATCTGGAAAAATGGAATCATGTCTAACACAGAGAGATATGTATTGTTTTCTTTGTGTTTTTTCTTTGCATGTTGACAAATTATAGCTGTATATATTTATGGGGGACAAAGTGCTGTTACAATTTTTGAATAAAGTGTGGAATAATTAAATCAAGCTGATTAACAATCTATTACCTCAAATATTTAGCATGTTTTGTGATTAGAATATTTGAAATTTACTCTTAGTGACATTGTAATGTGCAGTACTGTTATTAGCTATATTTACCATCCTGTGCTATTGATTCAAAAAAATTAAATTTATTCCTTTTGCCAAACTGAAGCTTTGTACTCTTTGACTATCAACTCCACATTCCTTACTAGCATCTGGTAACCACTATTCTACTCTTGCTTCTATGACTCCCATTGTTTTAGATTCCATATATAAATGGAAACATGCAATATTTGTCTTTCTGTGTTTGGCTTATTTTACTTTTGGTGATATTCTCTAATTCCATCCATGTTGTCACAAATAACATAATTTTTTCCCCTTTATATGAATGCATAGTATTCCACTGTGTATATAGTCATTTCTCGGTATCCATGGGGAATCAGTTCCAGAACTCCTTCATAGCAAAATCCATGGATTCTCAAGTCCCTTATATAAAGTGGGGTAGTGTCTACCTATAACCTATGTACATTCTTCTATATACTTCAAATTTTCTGTAGATTTTCTATAATACCTAATACAATGTAAATGCTATCTAAATAGCTGTTATACTTTATTTTTAAGATTTGTATCATTCTTATTGTTGTACTGTTAATATTTATCTATTTCAAATATTTATAATCTGCAGTTGGTCGATTCTGCAGTTGCCAAACCTGCATATATAAAGGGCCAACTATAAATATCATATTTTCTTTCTGCATCCCTTGATGGACACTTACGTTGATTTCATAACTTGGCTATTGTGAAGAATGCATCAGTAAACATGGGAGCACAAACATCTCTTCAACATACTAATTTCAGACCTTTTGAGTAAATAATCAGAAATTGAATTACTGGATCATTTGGTAATTCTATTTTTTGCTTTTTGAGGAAACTTCATATTACTTTCTATAGTGGCTGCACTAATTTGCATTCCTATCAATAATGCGCAAGGGTTATCTTTTATCTATGTCCTTGCTATGTACTTACCTTTTGTCTTTTAAAAAATTTTCTAAATTAGCCATTCTTGTAGGTGTGAGGTGATATCTCATCGTGGTTTTGAATTTTCATTTTCTTAATGATCAGTGACATTGAGAATTTTTTTGCCTATCTGTTAGCAGTATACATGTCTTCCTTTGAGGAATGTTTATTCAAATCCTTTTCCTAATTATTAATCCAATTATTTAGTGTCCTTGGTATAAAGGTTTTATATTCTTTTTGAATGTAAACATTTCTCTCAGTTCATAGGGTCTCTTTATTTTGTTGTTTTCTTTGCTGTACAGAAAGTTTTGGTTTGATATATACCATTGGTCTAATTTAACGTTTTTTTGTTGCCTGCACTTTTGGGGTCAAAACTAAAACAAAAAATAATTGCTGAGATGAGTGTTGTATAGCTTCTCCTCTGTTTTCTTCTTTTAGGTTGGTGCAAAGGTAATTGCAGTTTTGGCTAAACTGCAATTACTTTTGCACCAAACTAATAGTAGTTTTTCAGTTCTTAGTCTTATGTTTAAATCTTTGTCCTACCTGCCTATTTATCCTGATATGGGGCAAGGAACTTCACACATAAAAGATAATCAAATGTTTTTTGAGTGAATAAATAAACGAGTGAAAGAATTAAAAATCTTCTATGATATTTGCTGGAATCTGGCCAAGACCAAGTTTGATGCTGAATTTATTAAATGTGTAATATTTTCTAGAGTTGGAAAATTCAATCGTATATGCACCAAGGGTTGTATTTTTTGTGTGACAATCAGTTAACCGTTTTCATCTGTTACCTCTATACGATCCTCTGGCCACTACCATCCTCTGGTCTCTGTTGCCTCACATCACTATATTCCGCCATGATGGGGAAATTGTTTCCTTCCCAGTAATCAAACACAATTTTCTAATTTGAAAGTTTAAAAAGAAGGAAGGAAGGAAGGAAGGAAGGAAGGAAGGAAGGAAGGAAGGAAGGAAGGGAGGGAGGGAGGGAGGGAGGGAGGGAGGGAGGGAAAAAGAGAGATAGTGAGGGAGAAACAAAGGCTATTGGACCCATCTGTGTTCAGCCATACCCACAACATTGTGCTTTCCCATCCTGCCTCACTTTTCTTCTGATATGACAACTGGAAGGCCTTCTACCATATGATAAAATGAAAATCCAGAGCAACAAGAAGTTTCTTACTGTCCTTTGCCTAATTATTATTATTCAAGTCCTTTGCCTAATTATTATTCAAATTATTCATAGTCCTTGTATAAAGGTTTTATATTATTTGGGAAAAAATAATATAAAGCCTTTTAAAATTATATTAATACTCTGGCATACACTGGCTGGGCATAGTAGCTCATGCCTGTAATCCCTGCTCTTTGGGAAACTGAAGTGGACAGGTTGCTTGAATCCAGGTTTTCAAGACCAGCCTAAGTAACATGGCCAAACCTCATTTTTATAAAAAATTAGCCAGGCGTGGTGGCACATACCTGTGGTCCCAGTAAACCGTGAGGCTGAGGCAGGAGGATTGCTTCAGCCTGGGAGATAGAGGTTGAAGAAAGCCAGGATTGGACCACTGCACTCCAGTCTGGGTGACAGAGTGAGACCTTATCTCACAAAAAGCTTTGGCATATAAAATAGGATTCAGTAAAGTCCCAGATTTCCCTCCATAAAAGATTCAGAATACCAGAATTTCAGATTTGAGATTATAATCTAGAAGTGTCTTGGCCTGCATGATCTGCTGCAATTCACTTAGTTCCTTTGACTTCATTATAATGTGTCTGGATCAGGCTAATTAACCATAATTTATTCTGTGATTTTCTGTCTAATTAATATAATTTACTTTGGCAGTAGGCAGCTAAAAATGATATGCCAAGCTTTCATTGTCAGAAACTTTATCACATTTGTCCTGGATTCAATTACTAGAATATAACTATAGTTTCAGCACAGAACTGGAGATCCTCCAGCTTCACAGGCACCACAGATATTATCCTAGGTCTACCATTCTTGTGAATAGTAGATGTGCAGTCTTTTTGGGAAGATGTATTATTGACCCTCTGGTCCCAAAGCATAATCTCCATCATCTTTAAACATGTTTCAGACAGTCTAGCTAACTTGTAACAGAGTAAATCGATCCAGCTCTCATTTAACAAATTCTCCTCCATCACTTAACAAAAACCTCTATCATCAAATAATTTTACATATATCGCTTGAAGGTAATTCATGTTTTGTGTGGTATTTAATATATTTCATTATGTAATATAATTTCCTAAGCTCTTTTCTAGAATTTAAGTCAATCTGTACTTTTGAAGAGGAGAAAAAAAGAAAAAAGAATTCTTCCAATAGATGAAGCTGATTTCCTTTTCTTGATAAATGAAAATTCATTATTACTGTAGCAAATATAACATTTTTGTTTACATGAATCTAGTGTTAACCAATCAAGCTGAATTTTGTACACTATAATTGAAGTAACAAAAATTCTGAAAATTTCCTGAATTGTATTTCACATGGACAAGCTACATTGTTTAAAAAAAGTCAGTTCTCTAGGAGTATGAATCATTTTACCCATGGAATTCATTCTTATCATAAGTGAATATAATAATTTCAATAGATTTGAGATTGTACTACATTTAAAAAAAGAAAAAAATGTTTGAAATTAGGTAGATTGATTAGATACTCTCTACAACATAAACTAATAACTAATATTTATCTCTGAACACAAAAGCAATTAAAATCATCATAACAAAGTAAAGATGATCTTGCTCCACATGGCATCTGAAATCAGAAACAAGGTTGCATCCTGAGCCTTGTGTTTTCCTTCTCAGGACCTGTAAATTTATCCCATATTTAACTTAGGTTGAGTATCCAGGCGGTAAATCCTGAAATAAGGACTTGTGTGTAAGTCAACATCAAGCAGTTCTAGCTACCTGGCAAGACCAGTAATGGAAAAGGAAGGTTAGGGAAAGGGAGAAACCAAGTATCAATGAGATCACAGGCAGAAATCCCAAGAGGAACTCAGTTTCATCTTTCTGGACCAGGTGGTTCCACTAGCTAAAGGGCAGTCCTTCAGTAAAAGATACAGTGGCTGCTGGCTGTTAAAAGTCCATGTGTGAGGCAGATGTATTAAGAAAAAAAAAATGGTGAGGCATTGTCCTCCATAATATTTTTTTAACACAACTTGATTGATTTTGGTGGTCTCTATTCATATTTACAATGCTGTATGATTCTTGATGTCACAATTCATGTTTAATTTGCCTTGGCAGCTTTTAAAATAACTCACAATTAGTATGATCTCATTAAATATTCATGGCACTACAATAAATTAATTCTACCCTGCACACAATATTTTACTGCCTGCATTTTGAATATAATATTACTTTTATTTTCTACTTGTATTTTAATTCACCTGTTAGTATATTGCTTTGGAATAATTTTCAAACATTTTTATAAATTTGGTATTGTCTTATTTATGAAAGAAAGTCTAAGGATTATGGATTCCAACATCGAATTTTGTTATTATGAACTGTACTGGGAAAGTTATTTGGCTTCAGTTTTTTTTTTTTTAAGAAAGGGCTACTTGAATCTGGAAATTGCAGAATAACTTACTGCTTGATTGTATTGCAACTGAGACATCAATCTTCTGCCTTTGGATTCATGCTTAGATTGGAACTACACCATTGGTTCTCCTGGTGCTCAGGCCTTCAGACTCATTCTGGAACTATCCCATCAGCTTTCCTGTGTTTCCAGCTTATCAAATCCAAATATTGGACATTTGGGCCTTCATTATTGAATGCATCAGGTTTATCAAAGTAAATATCTTCACACACACACACACACACACACACACATACACACACACATATATATACATACATACGCATACACACATGTACATATACATACACGTGTACATATACATGTGTGTATGCGTATGTATGTTTGTTCCCTGTTGGTGCCATTTCTCTGGAGAACCCAAACCAATACCCCTATGCAAGAAAATTATTCAAATTCATTAAAAACAAATTTTTATCTCTATGTACCAGCAACAAATCTGGAAAATAAAATTTTAAAACAAAACACAATAAACGTTAAAAAAGAAACTACAGAGCACCTAATGTAGAAAGATAGCTCCTGCTGATTGTGCAATAAGGTGAATGCCTGGAGAGTATTTTCTTTGTCCCAACTGAACTGTGAGTTATCTGAGAGCAAATACTCCTCTCTTATTTCTTTAGAATTGTTTCATTACCTAATGAAATGCTTTGTTCCATGTACGGGTATCATATAATTTATCTGACACTAGATAAGATTGTGATTATAATTCTAAGTCACTGACAGACATAGTTTCTGTGACCTCTGGGCCCTGTATGGTCTCTATTTTCTATACCTCTGTCAATATCAATTGGATCAAAGAAGTTTAATGTAAAACAGGTAATCAATTTCTACTTAGCTGATTATTTTAGCATTGCCCATGCTTCTGTGAATCTTGTCAAATATGAAGTTATGTGTAAAATAAAGTGAAGCTGGGAAATTCTAGTTATGTAAAAGCTTGAAAGCTTTTTATCCAAACAACTAACATTTAAATTCATTTAACACATACTACACACACACACACACACACACACATACACACACATAGTGTAATGAGTGTGTCTGAACACACTGTATTAGTCTGTTCTCACACTGCTATAAATAACTTCCCTGAGACTGGGTAATTTATAAAGAAAAGAGGTTTAATTGACTCACAATTCTGCATGGCTTGGGAGGCTTCAGGAAACTTACAATTGTGGCAGAAGATGAAGAGGTAGCAGGAACCTTATTCACAAGGCAGCACTTTCTGTCTCGTGA
The DNA here is from genome assembly GCA_028533165.1 of Leontopithecus rosalia. Taxonomy (NCBI): domain Eukaryota; kingdom Metazoa; phylum Chordata; class Mammalia; order Primates; family Cebidae; genus Leontopithecus; species Leontopithecus rosalia. The sequence continues at coordinate 2,310 of JAPYYA010004489.1, read as the reverse complement.
CTTTCTGTCACGAGACAGAATGTGAAGGGGAAGAGCCCCTTATAAACCCATCGGATCTTGTGAGAACTCCTTTTCATGAGAACCACATAGGGGAAACTACCCCCATGATCCAATCACCTTCCACCAGTTCTTTCCTTCGGCACCTGAGTATTGCAATTTGAAGTGAGATTTGGGTGGGGACTCAAAGCCAAACCATATCACAAACCATGCAAATTACCAAAAAAGAATGCTGTCAATTTAAGGAGACTACTTGTATGCTTCTTTCCAGTCTTGTAACCTTTCCTCATTCCAGAAATAATTATTGTCTTATATATTATATTTATCACTCATATACTTTTAAAATATTGAGTTTGCCTAATTTCATTATTTATCACTAAACAACACATAATTTAGCTTTTATTCTTTTCATGTTTTATAAATATGGCATCACACTAAAGGTAGTCATTTAGAATTGCTTTTATTTATTTTGCTAACTATAAGAATACATTTAAAACTCATGCATACATTTTCTTGTATTCATCTTACTTTCATTGCTATGTATTATGCTGATGAATGAAAATTTCAGTTTTTTTTTCATCCAAGTGATGAGCATCTGGCCTTTTTTCCTTACGATTTTCTTGATATGAATAAACATTGTTCAGGCAGTCTATAGTCATGTGACAGGTCTTGGTCTTTTAGTAAACCTGCCTCTCTTAACTTCGAACTTCACAAGTGCTTCTGAGCCTCTGCGCACCCACCTTTGGTGTGATAGGACAGCCAAAGTGGGCTGGTGTTAGGCACGTCCCTTTTTCCACATGGAAGGCCAGAGAGGGCTTGTATGAGTATTTCCCTTTCCCAAAATAGTGTCTAATTAAAACCCCAATAGTCTAGGCTTTGGTGTTATAGTTTCTCTTGAGGATAGGCCTATTAAAAAACAAATGCCCTGGTGTATTTCATAATGGTTTATTTTCCCCTCCTCCTGCCAAAAACATGAGAGGACTTTTCTCTTATATTCACTGAGAGAACATGGTTAAGCTCTTAGATGTAAATATCACTGTGTCAGGGTCTCTTTATGACTGGGCTCTCTGAAATGTTTAATTCTCAGACAAGCTTACTCTGAGCCTCCAGTAATTTATCAATTATGTTCAAGTTCTCTTACTTCATTACTGGTTTTCATGAAGTCTTCTGCTTAGGATTATTGCCTCAGTAAATTGTGATTCTCCAAATTTGCCTATCTGTCTCCCAAATTTGTGGGCAGCAGTTTACTCTATAAATCTACTTCTTAGACAAATTAAAAAGCGCAGTTCATTTTTCAGTTTCGTCAGTTTTTTACTTATTGTTAGGACAAGGTGACAACTTCCAAGTCCCTAACATGCTAGATTAGAAACTCAAACTCCTGATTATTATCTAATTTTTATAGATATAATTTATGTATATTGTTTTAGGGAACATAATTTGCAAGATATTCATTGGTATTTTCATTTTAGAAAAATATAAATTCTTGTTTGTGATATAAACTACATTGGTGATCTTTAGAAAAATGCATATTTTAATTCTTGTGCAGGGATTTGGTTATGTCTCTTTTTTTATATTATTTATTTATTTATTTTATTGCATTTTAGGTTTTGGGGTACATATGAAGAACATGCAAGATAGTTGCATAGGTACACAAGTGGTGGTGTGATTTGCTGCCTTCTTCCCCTTCACCTATATCTGGCACTTCTCCCCATGCTCTCTCTCCCCAACTCCCCAGCCCCTGCTGTTCCTCCCCTATTCCCAGCAACAGACCCCAGTGTGCAGTGCTCCTGTCCCGGTGTCCATGTGTTCTCATTGTTCAACACCCACCTATGCGTGAGAACATGTGGTATTTCATTTTCTGTTTTTCTGTCAGTTTGCTGAGAATGATGATCTTCAGGTTCATCCATGTCCCTGCAAAGGACACGAACTCATCGTGATTGATTGCTGCATAATATTCCATCGTGTATATATGCCACATTTTCCCTGTCCAGTCTATCATTGATGGGCATTTGGGTTGTTTCCAGGTCTTTGCTATTGTAAACAGTGCTGCAATGAACATTGGTGTGCATGTGTTCTTATAGTAGAATGATTTATAGTCCTTTGGATATATACCCAGTAATAGGATTCAAAAGGAATTTCTATTTCTAGGTCCTTGAGGAATCGCCACACTGTCTTCCACAATGGTTGAACTAATTTATACTTCCACCAGCAGTGTAAAAGTGTTCCTATTTCTCCATATCCTCTCCAGCATCTGTTGTTTCCAGATTTTTTAATGATCGCCATTCTAACTGGTGTGAGATGGTATCTCAATGT
>JAPYYA010004488.1:0-11749 GCA_028533165.1 Leontopithecus rosalia | reverse complement strand
AGTCTCTGCCGGGTTTTGGTATCAGGATGATGTTGGTCTCATAAAATGAATTGGGAATGATTCCCTCTTTTTGGATTATTTGGAATAGTTTCAAAAGGAATGGTACCAGCTCCTCTTTGTGTGTCTGGTAGAATTCGGCTGTGAACCCATCTGGACCTGTGCTTTTTTTGTGCGTAGGCTCTTAATTGCTGCCTTGACTTCAGACCTTGTTACTGGTCTATTCATAGTTTCGGCTTCCTCCTGCTTTAGGCTTGGGAGGACACAGGTGTCTAGGAATTTATCCATTTCTTCCAGGTTTACTAGTTTGTGTGCATAGAGTTGTTTGTAATATTCTCTGATGATAGTTTGAATTTCTGTGGAATCTGTGGTGATTTCCCCTTTATCGTTTTTTATTGCATCTATTTGGTTGTTCTCTCTTTTCTTTTTTTATCAGTCTGGCTAGTGATCTGTCTATTCTGTTGATCTTTTCAAAAAACCAGCTCTTGGGTTTATTGATTTTTTGAAGGGTTTTTCGTGTCTCTGTCTCCTTCAGTTCTGCTCTGATCTTAGTTATTTCTTGTCTTCTGCTAGGTTTTAGTTTTTTTGATCTTGCTCCTCTCACTCTTTCAATTTTGATGATAGGCTGTCAATTTTGGATCTCTCCACTCTTCTCATGTGGGTAATTATGGCTATATATTTTCCTCTGGAGACTGCTTTAAATGTATCCCAGAGATTCTGGTGTGTTGTGTCTTTGTTCTCGCTGGTTTTGAAGAACTTCTTTATTTCTGCCTTCATTTCATTGTTTATCCAATCAACATTCAAGAGCCAGTTGTTCAGTTTCCATTAAGCTGTGAGGTTCTGAGTTCATTTCTGAATTCTGAGTTCTAACTTGATTGCACTATGGTCTGAGAGACTGTTTGTTATTATTTCAGTTGTTTTGAATTTGCTGAGGAGTGCTTTACTTCCAATTATATGGTCAATTTTAGAGTAGGTGTGATATGGTGCTGAGAAGAATGTATATTCTGTGGCTTTAGGGTGGAGAGTTCTGTAAATGTCTATCAGGTTTGCTTGTTCCAGGTCTGAGTTCAAGTCCTGGATATCCTTGTTAATTTTATTTCTGATTGATCTGTCTAATATTGACAGTGGAGTGTTAAAGTTTCCCACTCTTATTATGTGGGAGACTAAGTCTCTTTGTAAGTCATTAAGAACTTACCTTATATATGTGCGTGCTCCTGTATTGGGTCCATATATATTTAGGATCATTAGCTCTTCTTGTTGTATCGATTTTTACCATTATGTAATGACCTTCTTTGTCTCTTTTGATCTTTGTTTCTTTAAAGTCTATTGTATCAGAGATGAGAATTGCAACTCCTGCTTATTTTTGCTCTCCATTTGCTTGGTAAATCTTCCTACATCCCTTTATTTTGAGCCTTTGTGTGTCCTTGCATGTGAGATGGGTTTCCTGGATACAGCGCACCAATGGGTTTTGGTTTTTTATCCAATTTGCCAGTCTGTGTTTTTGATTGGTGCATTTAGCCCATTTACATTTAGGGTTAATACTGTTATGTGTGAATTTGATACTGCCATTTTGATGCTAGCTGGCTGTTTTGCCCATTAGTTGATGCAGATGTTTCATTTTGTTGATGCTCTTCAGCATTTGGTATGTTTTTGGAATGGCTAGTACTGGTTGTTCCTTTCTATGTGCAGTGCCTCTTTCAGGAGCTCTTGTAAAGCAGGCCTGGTGGTGCCAAAATCTCTGAGTAATTACTTGTTTGCAAAGGATTTTATTTTTCCTTCACTTATGAAGCTCAGTTTGGCTGGATATGAAAGTCTGGGTTGAAAGTTCTTTTCTTTAAGGATGTTGAATATTGGCCCCCACTCTCTTCTGGCTTGTAGAGTTTCTGACGAGAGATCTGCTGTGAGTCTGATGGGCTCCCCTTTGTGGGTGACCCGACCTTTCTCTCTGCCTGCCCTTTATATTTTCTCCTTCATTTCAACCCTGGTGAATCTGATGATTATGTGCCTTGGGGTTGCTCTTCTTGTGGAATGTCTTTGTGGTGTTTTCTGTGCTTTCTGGGCTTGAATATTGGCCTGCCTTGCTAGGTTGGGGAAATTTTCCTGGATATTATCCTGAAGACTATTTTCCAGCTTGGATTCATTGTCTTCATCACATTCTGGTACACCTATCAAACATAGGTTAGGTCTCTTCACATAGTCCCACATTTCTTGGAGACTTTGTTCATTCCTTTTTGTGCTTTTTTCTCTAATCTTGGTTTCTCACTTTATTTCATTGAGTTGATCTTCGACTTCTGATATTCTTTCTTCTGCTTGGTCAATTGAGCTGTTCAAACTTGTGCATGCTTCACGAAGTTCTCGTGTTTGTTTTTCAGCTCCTTCAATTCATTCATAATTCTCTCTAAGTTGTCCATTCTTGTTATCATTTCCTCCAATCTTTTTTCAAATCTTTTTTCAAGGTTCTTAGTTTCTTTGCATTGATTTAGAACATGTTCTTTTAGCTCACAGAATTTTCTTATTACCCACCTTCTGAAGTCTGATTCCATCATTTCATTACACTCATTCTCTGTCCAGCTTTGTTCCCTTGCTGGTGAGGAGTTTTGGTCCTTTGTAGGAGGCGAGGTGTTTTGGTTTCGGATGTTTTTCTTCTTTTTGCACATTTTTCTTCCCATCTTTGTAGGTTTATCCACCTGTCGTCTGTGTAGTTGCTGACTTTTCGATTGGGTCTCTGAATGGACGCCCAGATTTTTGATGATGAAGTATTTCTGTTACTTAGTTTTTCTTCTAACAGTCTAGCACCTCTGCTGTACGACTGCTGAGGTCCACTCCAGGCCCTGCTTGTCTGGGGTACACCCATAGCAGCTGCGGAACAGTGAGGGATGCTACCAGTTTCTTCTTCTGCTATCTTTGTCCCATAACGATGCCCACCAAATGTCAATCTGATCAGTCCTTTTTGAGGTGACTCTTTGCATATATGGGGGTCAGGGAGCTGCTTGAGGAGACAGTCTGTACTTAATAGGAGCTCAGGTGCTGAGCTGTGAGTTCCATTGTTCATTCAGGACTGTTAGGCAGGTACATTTAAGTCTGCTGCAGCAGAACTCATAAAACCTCTTTTTCCTCAGATGCTCTGTCTTGCTGAGTTAGGGCTTTCTTTATGAGTATTCGTTGCACTGTCCTGCCCAGCTAGGAGGCAGTGTAATCACTATTTGCCTGCTGAGGCTCCGCCTGCTGCCACGGCCTGCTGCCATGGGGTCTGCCTTGTTGCCATGGGCTCTTCCCTGCTCTCATGGGCTCTGTCCTGTTGCTGTGGGCTCTGCCCTGCTGCCGAGTGTAATTTTCTGTAGTCCTGTTTATATGGGTGCCTCTGTATTGGCGGAGTCTCTCTGTTATTGCGGGTTGCCTCGGCAATGGCAGGTTGCCTCCGCAATGGCAGGCTGCGTCAGCAATGAGAGTGTACCTCTGTAGGGGCGGAATGCCTTGGTAATGGCAGACGCCCCTCCGCCACCAAGCTGCACCTTCCTGGGTTCAGCTGTGCCTGCAGTGAAACTCTCAACCCCGAGCCTATTGAATCGCTGTTTTGTTTGTCCCTTTCGGGGTGGGACCCGCCGAGCCTGATCACCTGACTGCCTGCCTCAGAGCTTTTTTTTTCTATGTTGAACGGTTGACTCTCTCCCAGGTGTTTCAGTCACCTGCTGATAGGGCACTGGGATCTGCGTGATTTTCCATGCAGTGACCCACTGCACTGGCTCAAACATCACTTCCTGGGAATCTTCTGGTCTGGCTCACTGTCCAAGTTTCATTTAATCAGATGGGTATACTAATCTGCCCTCCCACATCTCAGATTGCCGGTTTAACAGGGCACCCAGACCAGTGCATTTTGTGTGGAGTGCCACTGCACTGCAGCGCCAGCCGAAATGGCCACGCTAGCCGATACAGCTGCACTGGTATCCTGTGTCTCTCCTACACCTGGGAATTTCCCCGTTCTGTGGGCAACAAAGATCCGTCTGGAAATGCGGCTTGGACTCACCCTCTGCGCCTTCACTGAGAGCAGCAATCCTGAGTTGCTCCTACTGTGCCATCTTCCTGCTGCTCCTCAGGGCATCAAAATCTCTGGGACGCATCTAAAGCAGTGTTAAGAAAGTTGACTGCACTGAACACTTTCATCAAGAAGTTAGAATGATCTCAAATTAATTATCTAAAACTGCAGTGGAGAATCCAGATAAAGAACAAATCGACCTCAAAGCCAGCTGAAGAAAATAAATAACTAAAATCTGAAAATAAAACTCAACAAAATTGAGACAAAAAAAATCCATACAAAAGAGCAAAGATACTAAGAATTGGTTCTGTGAAAGAATAAAGTTCAATAAGGCAGGCCTCTGTTGTGACGTGATGCATGCCGGCACTGAGACGTATCACGCCACCGCTGTGCGTAGCGCGCGCCGCCCCTGTGACATCCTGACTTAACTTTTGTCATGCATACATGCAGAACCAGACTTTGAGATTAACAATTATTTATGCTTTGCTCATTTTTAGTCTTTTCCATTTAGCACACTGTATAAGCTTTTTTTTTATGAGAAAGGAAAGGGAAAAAAAACTAAGAGGTGAGAGAGGATATACATTTTTTTGGGTGCTCAAGAGTTGGTATAAAAATTTGGTTAGGAGATGACTCTGGACAGATTACCATTAAACTAATCCTGTGGATATTGCGACATTGAGAATCTGTACCCTAAATTTGCCATTGACAAATTGACCTCCATAGCCAATTAAACAGATAGAAGAGGATCTATAATTCTGATTAGGACACACAGTTTTCTTCAGGGCCTGCAACTAGGAATAAAAAAATACTCCATAGAATTAACTTTAGAGATTAACAAAGGTTTGAACTTACCAATAAAACAAGGTAGGGAATATGAAAGTTTTCACAGAATAAAACAGAAAAACAAATTTTCTCTCAAGCAGTTGTTTGAAAGGACACACCTGTAATCTGGTTTAGATTTTTTTTCAAGAAATCATTTAAAATATCTTATGGAAATTATGAGAAAGAGAAGCATTCTAAAGTTCTGGAAATGTGGCAGAATAAATTATTGGGAATGTAATTTCAGGATGAAGACTTGTCAAGTTCCTTCAAAAGTGAACATCTCTTATAAGGAGAAAAATTTTGATTTATTCAAATATTATACTGATTTTTTTAAAAAGTTGAAGCATTTTAAAATTGATGTGGAACATTGTGTCTCTTATATATTAATAAAGGCATATTTATTTTCTGCCTTTTATTTTTCTTCCCTTTACATTCATTCATTTATTCATTCTTCAGAAAATGAATAAAGGTTAATGAAAGATTTATTATCTAGAAAGGTTTTTTTTTTATGTAGAAGGCACTCTTTACATCATGAAGAAATAAAGATTAGAAAGTCAAAACATGTCTTCAAAAAACACAGTTAGTCAAATGGGAAAAATAATTACAAGGAATTGTTGTAGGAGTATACAACAATATTACTATAAAGGATGATGGAATAACTGACTCATTCAGGAGTAAATTAGTGAATTAGTCAGGAAAAGCCATATAGATAAATGACTCCAAGGATACTGGGATTAAGAGAAGAAAACTAGAAAGATAACTGTAATCATTTTAGCAAAGAGAACAATATATTCTAACAAAGGAGGTAAAGAAAAACCACACATATGAACCACAGTGATTACTCATTAATTTTTAAAAACCTTTATTAAGTGTTTTCCATTAGTCACTGATGGTGAATAGCCAAAAAATACAGACTAGCTCTCTTTCACTGGAATATAATATGGGAAACAGACAAGTAAAATTAACTAATTAAAACATCTAGTAATAATTGGTAAGTGGGAATAATATAGGATTTTGAGGATGGAGTGCATAGCATAGATAAATTAATATAGCTAAGATATACTTCATAAGACATTTTTTACCAAAAGGAACAAGAAAAACGTCTCAGCTGTTATCACTTGAGATATTGTGTTAGCTCTATTCTTTTTCTTCCCCTTCAGGAACACAAAATGTTATGTATACTAGACATTTTGATGGTACCCCATGTCTTTTGAAGCTTTTCCATCTTTTTTCCTCTTTTTCTTATACTACATATTGTTTATTTTTTATTTTCATTTTTTAATCTTATGACAGATTATACACTGCATTTTTTTGTCATGCTCTGACTTCACAATTTTGTCTTTTTATCTATCCTGTATATTGCTAAACTCATCCAGTGAGATTTTATTTTCAGATATAATATTTTTAATTCCTAAAAATATTTGATTCTTTCATGCAAATCATAAAGATATGTTAAAATTTTCCAAGTTTTTCTTTTATATTTTGCATCTTTTCCCGTTTTTGTATATTTTAATTATTTTAAGATATTTGTCTTTTATCACTAGTATCTGAATCAATTATGGATTTCTTCTGTTTTTTATTTTTTCTCTTCTTTTTGGCCATTTGTTCCTACTTTTTAGAATGTCTAATTTTTGACTGACAAAATTGTGAATGACAAATTTAGAAAATAGTTGCATTTATGTTTTTTATAAAGAGAAATTAACTTTATTCCTGATTTCTTCTGGAATTGAATAACAGTTGATCAGCGTGATCCTGGCTATTGTTGTTTGTTTTTCAAGTGGATTTATTTTCTAATTTCCCTTACTCCTAAGGTGCAGCACTTATTCCTAGGAAGTTACTTTTAAGGTATACCTCTTGCTCCAAGTTTTTGGCCTTATGAGTTTTTAACTAAAAGCCCACATGGTTTACCACAGCGTCTCCACCTTGGTATAGCCTTAAAGGAGAACCTTGCTTTCTACATCTCTAGAGCTTCTAAAATCTTTCTTCAGTATCCTCCCAGCTATTGTGTTATACCAGGTATCTTAAAGTTATGCCTTTATTATGTACAGCTCAGGAGTCCAAGGCTTGTGTGCTGTTGGTGTTTAGACTTCAGGGCTCCTTCTCTCTAGTTGTTTCCTTTATGGGTTTGTGTTTATTAAATCATAGCCATTTGATGGAACTAGATTATAATGTCTCCCAGCCCAGTAAGGCTGCTGCTTTTTACATGAACTCTACTTCACAGACAATGATTTGGTAATATCCTTGAAGAAAAAGACAAGGTGAATATGGATGTCACATCCTCCCTCTGTCAAGGATTATAGGTCACTGAGTCCTGTGTGCACTGGCACTGATTACTTTCCAATGCCTTCAAAATATAGGAGTTTTGTTTAATTTTGTTTTGTTGCATTTTTTTACACAGGTTCTTGCTCTGTTGCCCAGGCTGGAATGCCAAAATATAGTTGTATTGTATTATTATAATAATTAGATTAGTTTTCTTTCTGTAGCAGAACCAATCTATTAGCGTGTAGGTGGGGAATGGAAGAGAACACACTTTTCTGTAATCTGATTAAAGTTTACTGTTATGCAGGCATTGTGATTCTAGATTTAGAAGGTATGGATTTCACAATGTTTTCTATCCCCTCTCCTGTCATAATACTGAGACTAGCATGTATTCCTAGCCTTCCTCAGGGGGAAGAGATTGTTTTTATTTTCTGTCCCTACCTCCCAGACTTGAGCCATGTGTTTTGAACCAATGTTTTTAAATTATAGTATTGGTCTCCATCCACTGTAGATTAAGGTTTCTTTTACTTTAATTTAGTTAGGAGAGGCATACGTCTGGTAGAGTTTAGTTGTTGGCTTCTAGTCTCTACAACTGCAATGGGATTCTGCCAGGATGCACTGGCTACAGGTTTTGATGGCTTTCTCTCTGGAGTCTTTTGTTTCATTTTGCAGGCAGAAGTGAGTCAAAATATTTCAGCAGTGACTGCAATTCTCTTCCCCAAGTAAGTCATAAAGAGAGTGTTCTCTAGATTGTCTTTGCTCCACTCCTCATGATTCTGGTGAGGTTCCTGGAAAAGAGTCTGCAAGAGGAAGAACCCCTATATGTATGCATCCTCCAGAGTGTTTATACTCCCTTTCCAGCCCATGTTTGTCCTTTAGTGACTCATTAAAATTTCTAGCTTTATCTTCTTACTGGCTTATTTAGCTTCAGGTGGTATTTAACTCAGATATTCAAACTTTTACTTTTTTCCTGCCCTACAGTTATATTTACAGATTTTTGTTGCTTGTTTACCTTGCAACCTTAGTTGGCTGATAAATTCAAGATAAGTTGCTAATTTGAAATTTTTCTAGCTTCTAGCTGTTTTGAGGCTCTTTTCACATCTCTGAGCTGAAAACCAGAATTCAGAATATGTGATTTTTTAAAATTTCTTTTAAAATTAAATTGAAAAAAATGATAGAAGAGTTTCTTACTCCTCTAAAATATATTAATGAACAATATATAGAAAATAAGTTTTAAACATACTTGCTAGGAAAATGATGAATTATATTTACTTATATGCTTATGAGAAACTACCTTACCATTTCCATCTATTTTCCTTATTCTTTAGGATCCTGACCAATCTAGATTTTTAGCTCACCTTTACATTATTCACTGTAACAATCTGTCCATCCTCTATGATCTCAATTTATTTTGAAAATTGCAATACAACTTGCAGTATTATTAATGCCCTGGTGTTAGAGATGTGGAACCTTAAGAATTGAAATTACCTTAGAGATAAGATCAGGAGTTCTCAACTAGGACATAAATTATTTGCAAAGTTGCAGAAAACACTGAGATATTTTGAGGAATGTGAATTTAATGTATTTCATTAAATTCACAAAAATACCATGGCCCTAAGATTGTTAAATGACACTGATGCAACTATGCATTATAGAAATGTATCTATTTGTATTCCATATTTCCAGAGAGATTAATCTTGTGTCCACAGTCTTAATTCTTATAAATATATTTAGAAATCATTTCAAAAGTATATACAAAAGGAACAAAATTTTCTGCACATGAAGCATGTGTTAATACCAAAATCATCAACCTCTATCTACAAAGAAAAAACTTTCTTTCATTCTTCATGCTCATGAGTGTTACTTTGATTTGTCCCATGGTTGAATTTTAACACTAGCATACTACAATATCACCATTTATAGTATTGATACATTTATTAATTACATAAGAAAAATACTTTCCACAGTCAAGCTTATGTAACTGTACCTAGTATTTATTCATCTTTCTATATTATTAGTGTAATACATAGCTTTATTATGATGAAGATTTGGAAAGCTGTCACAAATGGCTATTTTAAGAGCATTTCTATTCATAAAAGAATAATCTTTAACAGTATTAAATTAATGAATATATGAAGCATTTGGTAAATAATGTCAGCTAGATGATATTTTAAGAATATAAAAATGAGCTGAGTACATAAATAAAAGTAGAAATATATTGAAGATTACAGAAAGGAAGAAATTCTAAAACGAACCTATACATTTAAGCCATCAAAAATGTTGAGAATATACAAACTCAGAAGAGCTTAATTATGATTAACTCATACAATTAAAATAAATATACCGGTGTAAAATTTAATGGAGGTTCAACTGAATGTAAGCAATAAATTAAAAAGTGGTTTTTTTTTAACATTATGCTGCCCTAATTTCTTTATTTCAATGCATCCATTTAAGTTGTCTGTAATATTGAGTTATATAACTATTTTATTTCTAGTGCCAATCTCAGGACACAACATGAAATTGGTGCTTAATCTATACTTGTTAACAAGTGGATAAATGTGTCATAGTCTTATAGTTTGACTATCATTTACTCTGTAGAATTTCTTCTGAAACTACTTGTCTGGCTTCTCTGTAAAAATTACAACTAACATTTCTTCTATCTCATTTCTCATTCATTTTCTTTGAGAAAAAATCAATTAATTCAATATGAGATCTGAATAGTTAAGTCAATTTTAACATGCAAAATTTTTCAGAGAGCAGAGACCATATTGTATATATTGTCTTATTCCCAAAGAAACTGTGACTCAGAGCTGGGAAATGGAATATGTGGTAGAAGTTGATTTTCTAGCTCTGTGGACTATAATATATGAATTACTTGTTGCATCTTAATCCACAAATGTTGTCAGTATTTCAACTTTTTGTCAAAGCTGTAATTTTTATAATTTATCTAAGAATTGCTTACTTTTTAATGTTTTTCTTTAATTTTTAAATAATTTTAATTTCAAAAATAAAGTTTCATTAACATGGACTTGTTAAGATATTATGTATTATACAATCAAATTTATTTTTAAACTTAGAATCAACTGTTGATTTCATAGCTATTGTGTGTTCTCTAAAACAATTAAATGTTTTGATAGTTTTTAAAATTAATGAATCCTAAATAATGCTTATTTTTGAGAACATTATTTAATTTGTTTTACTTATATGATTTTTCATACTGTCCTAAATGATTTCCTAGAGTATACATTACATCATGGGTTTTGATTTGCTCTCTTCATGTCATTTTAATCAAAGATGGTAGTATATCTACTTAAGCACTCTAGGAAAAAAAAAACACTGACAACAAAAACTCCTAGAAAATTTTGAGTTCAACTATTTCTTAATGATTTAAAATATTTGAATCTATTTTACTTACCTACATTTTCAAGTTCTAAACATCCATGTATACAATAGAAAAATTATACAACAAAATAAACACTTACCTAATTTATAATAGCACTCAGGAAGCAAACTATGCAAATAAATATACGTGAAAACAAGCTTCAGATAGATTATAATCTCCTCCAGGTGTAATTTAATTTTTCTTAACTCCCAGGGTATGGGCACAGAATAGGTCATTGATAAATCATTATGTGGCACTTAAGGAGATTATCATAACCATTGATGATAGTAAACATCAATGAGATAAATCAGATAGTGATGAGAAAGGTTAAATGTCTTTGAAATACAAAATACATTTATCAAAATAGCTCTGCAAATGTTCTCCCATTTTTCCTCTGAAAAACCAATAAACTGTCAAATTAAAATGAATTCCTCATATACTGGCATTCCACACACGATTCTTTCTAGGTTACCTGAACCTAATTGTGTACATTCAACTTTGGAGGAAACAGGTACATTTTTATTAATGGGAAAGTTGTATGCACACATGCACACTCATACACACACAGAGGCACACAAACTCACTTACTCTTTTAATAGGGTACGGATGTGTTGCAGGCATTGTCTTAGGCATTGTCTTAGGCATTCATCAGGGCTCATTTTAATGCACCCTAAAAATCTCTAAGGTAAGGGACTGAGACACAAGAAGGTAATTAAACTTAGGTTAAACAACCAAAAATAAACAAACAAAAATGATTTGAACACCTCTAATCTGTCTCTTCAGACTGTGCTCTAAATAACTATTAGGATTTTTTCCAGTTCTGTGAAGAAGGTCAATGGTAGCTTGATGGGGATAGCGTTGAGTCTGTAAATTACTTTGGGCAGTATGGCCATTTTCACGATATTAATTCTTCCTAATCATGAACATGGAATGTTTCTCCATCTGTTTGTGTCCTCTCTTATTTTCGTTGAGCAGTGGTTTGTAGTTTTCCTTGAAGAGGTCCCTTACGTTCCTTGTAAGTTGTATTCCTAGGTATTTTATTCTCTTTGTAGCAATTGTGAATGGCAGTTCATTCTTGATTTGGCTCTCTTTAAGTCTGTTGTTGGTGTATAGGAATGCTTGTGATTTTTGCACATTGATTTTATATCCTGAGACTTTTCTGAAGTTGCTTATCAGTTTCAGCAGTTTTTGGGCTGAGACAATGGGGTCTTCTAGATATACTATCATGTCATCTGCAAATAGAGAAAATTTGGCTT
>JAPYYA010004487.1:0-11752 GCA_028533165.1 Leontopithecus rosalia | reverse complement strand
GGATATCCAGGACTTGAATTCAGATCCGGAACAAGTAAACTTAATAAATATGTATAGCGCTCTCCACTTTAAATACACAAAATATACATTCTCCACTTTCAATACACAAAATATTGATCAGCCATTATTAATAACCATTCTTAGAATTAAGCAATATTCCTGTTCTCTCTCCCTCTTTTTCTTCCTCTTTCTTCCTCTCATTCTCTCCTGTTTTTTCTTTAAAAACAATTCTAGAAGAATACCTAGGCAAAACCGTTCAAGACATAGGCACAGAAAAGATCTTCATGACTGAAACACCAAAAGCAATGGCAACAAAAGCCAAAATACACAAATGGGATCTAATTAAACTTAACAGTTGCTGCACAGGAAAAGAAGCAATCATCAGAGTGAAACAGCAACCAACAGTATGGGAAAAATTGTTTACCATATACCTATCAGACAAAGGGCTAATATCCAGAATCTAAAAAGAACTAAACCAGATGTACAAAATATATAACCCATTCATAAGTGGGTGAAAGATATGAACAGACACTTTTCAAAAGAAGACATTAATGAGGACAACAAACATTTAAAAATGCTTATCATCACTGGTCATCAGGGAGTGCAAATCAAAACCACATGGAGATACCATCTCATGCAACTTAGAATGGTGATCTTTGAAAAATCTGGAGACAACAGATACTGGAGGCGATATGAAGAAAAAGGAACACTTTTACACTGTTGGTGGGAGTATAGAGTAGTTCAACCATTATGGAAGAGAGTGTGGTGATTTCTCAAAGATCTGGAAATAGAAATTCCATTTGACCCAGCAATCCCTTTACTGGGTATATACCCAAAGAATCATAAATTATTCTATCATAAAGACACAGGCAAATGTATGTTCATTGCAGCACTGTTTACAAAAACAAAGACCTGGAACCAACCCAAATGCCCATCAACAATACATTGGACCAAGATAATGTGGAACATACACACCATGGAATACTATGCAGCCATAAAAAGAATGAGTTCATGTCCTTTGTAGGGACATGGCTGATTCTGGAGACCATCATTCTCAGCAAAGTGACACAAGAACAGACAACCCAACACCACATGTTCTTACTCACAGGTGGGTGTTGAATAGAGAGCATACATGGGTACAGGGAGGGAAATGTTTCTCCTTCTCCTCTGGCTAAAAAACATACTCAAAAAATAAGAGCAACATAATGCTTTCTCTTGACCCTGTTATGTCTTGACCTTCTTTCAATTGCCCTCCTTGCACACTTTTCCCATGAAGGCTTCTACTTTAGCCACTCAGAGCAAGGTCCAAGGACCAGCTGCATCAGCGTTGCATGGGAACTTACTGAAAATGCAGAATCCCAAGTCTGCTGAATCACAGTGTGAATTGTTAACAAGGTTTCCAGCTGATTTTCCTAAGTTTAAAAACTTCTGGGCTACACTGACTGTATATGATGGCAAATTATATACATGTGTGGCTGTAGATATATGCTTCTTTTCACCTACTATAAATAGAACACAGTTCTCCATGGTAAGGTGCTTCCATCCCAAATGGTGTTGTACCAGTGAGAAAGGCAGGCAGACACAGAGTATTTATGCTGTGATTCTCTGGTAAATATTGGCACTAGAAGGTCACTTTATATCCTTCCTAAATTTCTAACCATACCCTATCTTTTTCTGAAGAATAATTTCAATTACCATCCTTCATTACATAAACCTGCTTCCTGTTTCTTCCTGTACTTTTTCTTTCTCAGACTTTTTTCCTCTTTTCCTACTTTCTTCTTTCTAATTTTCTGATTTTCCCCAGGTCGTGGAATATCTTGATTCAAACTAGTAATTCAGCTCCTTTTCTGCACTCTCAATACATAGTTTGTTGCCAACACCTGATTGAATGTATCAATAATCACTGTTTCACTTCTCTCTTTTCTATGCTGGGCATTTAGGAGGTACTATTTTTTGGCTATTAGTGTTTATCCTTCCTCATGCATTTAGAGAAATATTCAGTCAAATGATTTTCTAATAAGAAATGATTCTTACCTTCTAATTTTCCATTTATTGTCTTCATTTCTTTTTGATATGCAGTATCGAGTAAACACACATGATTTTCTTGAACACTCTCAGGAAGACTCTGATAAAAATAATATGAAGAAATAAGTTCAATTCTAAAATCCTAATAATTAAGAGTATCAAAATTTCCTAATTAAAAGGCAATTTCTAAAGCAAAATTTCCTACTTTAAGTGCAATTTGATTTAAGGGCAGACATGTATTGAAAGCCAAAACATTTTGATGCAAAGGTTCATACACATACTCTAGATCAAGCTTCTCTTTACTTTCATGTCGCTATTAACTTGGTTCCTCAGCAGGAAAAAATCAATCACATTCCCAAGAAAATTCACTCGTGCATATTTCAAAAACTAACTCACTTGAAAATATCTAACTTACGGTGCAGTTCTCATCAAAAATAAATATGGCACTTCAAACAAAGTACAAAACACTTGCTACTTGCCATAACACATGATGCATTAAACATTGAAAATGCTCATGACTATAGAATTGTTTAGTGTTAAAAATGATGCATGTCATGAAGACAGCTTTCAGGGTCTGTCATGTAATGTTTGCACAGAAAATTCAAAAAACTGCTTTATTTAGGTAAACAGGGCTAAAAATAATTAGAAAGTTTCTGATAAAATTTACTATTATAGAAACAGTGCTTGAACAAAATAAAAATGCAGTAAGAAAATCACGTCATTTCTAAATGAAAGCGCACAAGTAATAAAGCCTTCATGTGTAATGACAATTTAGATAAAATCAACTTGTCTATTGACTTCCAACCTTTGCTGTGACCACCATGCAGCAGTTTCTTGTTTCTAAGAGGTCAGATACCTTCCATGTCATTCCACAGTTGTGACTTTAAAATACATCGCTATTGTTTGATGCTTATGCTGCTGCAGCTTGACAGCCACAGAGGGACTCAAAAGGTTATATTCGTAAAAATAATTTCTACTTTTCAAAATACTGACCAACCAAACTGTTGTTATTACAGTCCATGGGTTTCCTATTCCTCATGCTTTTCTTTCTCCTGAGATGTTCCCTCAGATCTATTCTGAATAGTAAAATAATTCAATACTTCCATTTGCCAGGCATTATGTTTTCAGGTCCCAAGATTTACAAAATGAAAGTTTAAACTGTCTCTCTATGAATCCAATTTGAACTTTTATGCATAGAGATATACCACATCATACATTTGCCCATAGCTGGACTCACTGTAATTCTTTAGTTTTTAGACAAACTTACTGCAGAGTCCATGTGAATTCCTAGTGAGGTCTAAGCCTTATTTTTTACACTGTACCTCACTGGCTTCTTAATTTAATCCTACAGATGAGCAGAATTTCACTATGAAGAAGTAATCTACTTAGCACATAAATTCTCTATAAAGTATATTCTAAAAAATTTTGAAAAAACTAATTTTGGGGTGACATATGCAGAGCTGAGAAAATAAATCTAAGCCTCTGGTGTTATGTTTGCACATCATGTAATACTAATCCTTTTGAAAAAATCAGTAATACACAGTACCTCAGAATCCCAAGAATTTTTTTCATCTTCCTCTTCTTTAGATTCTGATGGGAACATTTGACCTAGAAAAGGTTAATCACAGAGGTATTCCTGAGAACATTTCTCTACTATACGTTTTATAAACATATACAATTCTATTTTCATTCAAGAATCTTTTTTCCTCTGTAGCCTGTATATTCTTTCTGTAGATTACAATCACAACTTCTAGAGGCAATTCGTTAAATGTGAAGTCTCGAAAATCTAAAAATTAACTGTATGCCATTAATTAGCATGCAGAAAAACTAGAAATCTTACTCACTTGTATAAATTATTTCTTCACAAAGCAGTCATATCCTCTTCTCCCATGAAACACAGTATGTCCCATGTTTGCTATTCATTCAGAATCCTCTCAATACCTATGGTCTCTCATTTCTTTGTAAATTTTTATTTTTTAGTATTACTTAATTTGATCGACTCAGCAATCTTTATCACACAGTACTTCAAAAAAAGATTCTGTACCAATAAATAAGATTTCTTAAGGATAGTAACTATTTGATGATAGTAAAAGATATGTTCAACCCTTTTAAATTTCAACATCACATTGCAGTAAATTGGGTGTGCCTTGAATGTGTGTAAGTTTTAGGGAAATAAGCTTAAAAAACTTGTATTTCTTGTAAAGGAAGAACTGCTTTAATCACAATGACATAGTTCTTCCCAAATGCAACAATATCTTCAGAGCCAGCTTGTGACACCTGGAGAAACATCGGAAATATATAGAAAATAAATAATTGCCTTATGTAACCTAATGTTATCACATGTTATAGGATTAAATCAAGGCTCACACAAGAATTGAAGTGCTCTCATTCCAATGAGACAGAAAATGAATTTATGATAAAAAATTCTGTTCAGTTTTCTTTATCAACAAGAAGTACAAATTATGACTATTCCAATCAGGTTAAAAGAAAAGCAAACATACACAACTAAAACTTAAAAGACTGTTTAGTCTTTAGGGCTACGTTTGTCATTTGACATCTAAGAACCGTACGTCTGGTTTTAAAAAGTAAATTTAACTTGTGATCTCTGCATCACTGAAGTTCAAATTTCATGCAGAGGGTCCAAGAAACTCAAATCGTACATTGGTAACTCACCATTTTCACTCATTGTTAGACGCATATCGTGGATTATGTCAGAGATCTAACCTGTCATAACACCGTAGCTCTAACAATCTGTGAGTCAGTTCTAGTTGTTAGTGGAATATACCATTGCACATGGAAATATTTTATTTCTTATTTTTTTAATGTATTTAGTTTGAATTAAGTGCATAGTATATCTGGCATTTCTCCCCATGCTATCCCTCTCTGTCCTCTCCACCCTCCACTGTCACTCCCCTAGTCTCCTCAACTGTCCCCAGTGTGTCATGCTCCTCTCCCTGAGTGCACATGTTCTCATTGTTCAACACCCAGCTATGAGTGAGAACATATGGTGTTTGGCTTTCTGTTCTTGTGTCAGTTTGCTGAGAATGATGGTTGCTGGATTCATCCAAGTCCCTACAAAGGACACAAACTCATCCTGTTTTCATGCTTGCGTAGTATTCCATGGTGTATATGTACCCCATTTTCTTTGTCCAGTCTATCATTGATGGGCACTTGGGTTGGTTCCAGGCCTTTGATATTGTACACAGGGCTGCAATGAACATACGTGTGCATGTGTCTTTATAGTAAAACACTTTATATTTCTTTGGGTATATACCCAGTAGTGGGATTGCTGGGTCAAATGGAATTTCTATTTCTAGATCCTTGAGAAATCGCCACATTGTCTTCCACAATGATTGAACGAATTAACAATCCCACCAACTGTGTAAGCGTTTCCCTATTTCTCCACATCCTCTCCAGGATCTGTTGCTGTCTCCAGATTTTCTAATGATCACCATCCTAACTGGCATCAGATGATATCTCAGTGTGGTTTTGATTTGCATTTCTCTAATGACTAGTGATGATGAACATTTGTTCATATGTTTGTTGGCCTCATATATGTCCTCTTTTGAAAAGTGTCTGTTCGTATCGTCTGCCTAGTTTTGAATGGGATTGTTTGTTTTTTTCTTGTATATCTGTTTAATTCTTTGTAGTTTCTGGATATTAGCCCTTTGTCAGATGGGTAGATTGTAAAATTTTTTCCCATTCTGTTGGTTGGTGATTCACCCTAATGATGGTTTCTTTTGTTGTACAGAAGCTCTGGAGTTTCAATAGATCCCATTTGTGTTTCCTGGCTTTTATTGCCACTAGTTTTGGTGTTCTAGACATGAAGTCCTTGCTTATGCCTGTGTCCTGCATGGTTTTGCCTATGTTTTCTTCTAGTGTTTTTATGGTGTTAGGTTTTATGTTCATTTGTTTTGTTTTTTTATTTTTTGAGATGGAGTTTCGCTCTTGTTACCCAGACTGGAGTGCAATGGCATGATCTCGGCTGACTGCAACCTCTGCCTCCTGGGTTCAGGCAATTCTCCTGCCTCAGCCTCCTAAGTACTGAGGGGCACGCCACCATGCCCAGCTAATTTTTTGTAGTTTTGGTAGAGACCAGGTTTCACCATGTTGACCAGGACACTCTTGATCTCTTGACCTCATGATCCACTTGCCTAGCCTTTCCAAAGTGCTGGGATTACAGGCGTGAGCCACCGCACCTGGCCAGGTTTTATGTTTAAATCTTTGATTCATCTGGAGTTAATATTAGTGTAAGGTGACAGGTAGGGGTCCAGGTTCTGCTTTCTGCACATTGCTAGCCACTTTTCCCAACACCATTTTTTAAACATGGAGTCCTTTCCCCATTGCTTGTTTTTGTCAGGTGTGTCAAAGATCAGATGGTTGTAGATGTGTGGTGTTTCTTCTTGGGTCTCTGTTCTGTTCCATTGGTCTATGTTCTGTTTTGGTACCAGTCCCATGCTGTTTTGATTACTGTAGCTTTGTAGTATAGTTTGAAGTCGGGCAGTATGACACCTCTGGCTTTGTTCTTTTTTTCTTAGGATTGTCTTGGCTATGTGGGGTCTTTTGTGATTCCATATGAAGTTTAACGTGGTTTTTTCCAGTTTTGTGAAGAAAGTCATTGGTAGCTTGATGGGGATAGCTTTGAATCTATTTATAGATTACTTTGGGCAGTATGGCCATTTTCACGATATTGATTCTTCCTAACCATGAGTATGGAATGTTTTCCCATCTGTTTGTGTTCTCTCTTATTGCCTTGAGCAGCGGTTTGTAGTTCTCCTTGAAGAGGTTCTTCACATCCTTTTTAGTTGTATTCCTAGATATTTAATTTTCTTTGTAGCAGTTGTGAATGGGAGTTTGCTCATGATTTGGCTTTCTGTTTCTCTGTTATTGGTATATAGAAATGCTTGTGAATTCTGCACAATGATTTTGTATCCTGAGACTTTACTGAGTTGCTTTTTAGCTAAGGAGATTATTGGGTTGAGAAGATGGTGTTTTCTGAATATACAATCATGTTGTCTGCAAGACAATCTGATTTCCTCTTTTCCTAATTGAATACTCTTTATTTCTTTTTCTTGCCTGAATGCTCTGGCTACAACTTCTAATACTATATTGAATAGAAATGGTGAGAGAGGGCATCCTTGCCTAGTGTAAATTTTCAGTGGGAAAGCTTCCTGGTTTTGCCCATTCAGTATGATATTGGCTGTCGATTTTTCAAAAATAGCTTTTCTTATTTTGAGGTATGTTCCATTGATACCTTGTTTATTGAGAGTTTTTAGCACACGTGTTGTTGAATTTTGTTGAAGGCCTTCTTTGCATCTATTGAGATGATCATGTGGTTTTTGTCTTAGGTTTTATTTATGTGATACATTACGTTTGGAGATTTACATCTGTTGAACCAGCCTTGCATCCCAGGGATGAAGTCTACTTGATTGTGATGAATGAGCTCTTTGATGTGCTGTTGCATTTGATTTACCAGTATCTTACTGAAGATTTTTGCATCAATGTTCATCATGGATATTGGCCTGAAGTTTTCTTTTTTATACTTGATATGGAACCAAAAGAGAGCCCGCATAGCCAAGTCAATTCTAAGCAAATAGAACAAAGTGGGAGGCATCACACTACAAGATTTCAAATTATACTACAAGGCTATAGTAACCAAAACAGCATGGGACTGGTACCAAAACAGAGATACAGACCAATGGAACAGGACAGAGGCATTGGAGGCAATACAACATACCTACAAACATCTGATCTTTGACAAACCTGACAAAAAAAGCAATGGGGAAAGGATTCCCTAGTTAATAAATGGTGTTGGGAAAACTGGCTAGCCATGTGCACAAAGCTGAAAGTGGACCCCTTCCTGACACTTTACACGAAAACTAACTCTAGATGCATTAAAGATTTATACATAAGACCTAAAACCATAAAAACCCTAGAAGAATACCTAGACAAAACCATTCAGGACATAGGCATAGGCAAGAACTTCATGACTGAAACACCAAAAGCAATGGCAACAAAAGCCAAAATACACAAATGGGATCTAATTAAACTTAAGAGTTTCTGCACAGCAAAAGAAGCAATCATCAGAACGAAACAGCAACAAACAGTACGGGAAAAATTGTTTACCATATACCTATCTGACAAAGGGCTAATATCCAGAATCTACAAAGAACTAAACCAGATGTACAAAAAAATAAAATAACCCATTCAAAAGTGGGTGAAAGATATGAAGAGACACTTTTCAAAAGAAGACGCTTATGAGGCCAAGGAACATACAGAAAAATGCTCATCATCACTGGTCATCAGGGAAATGCAAATCAAAACCACATGGAGATACCATCTCACGCCGCTTAGAATGGCGATCATTGAAAAATCTGGAGACAACAGATACCGGAGGAGATATGGAGAAAAAAAGACACTTTTACACTGTTGGTGGGAGTGTAGATTAGTTCAACCATTATGGAAGAGAGTGTGGTGATTTCTCAAGGATCTTGAAATAGAAATTCCATTTGACCCAGCAATTCCATTACTGAGTATATACCCAAAGAATCATAAATCATTCTATTATAAAGACACAGGCACTTGTATGTTCATTGCAGCACTGTTTATGATAACAAAGACCTGGAACCAATCCAAATGCCCATCACCAACACACTGGACCAAGAAAATGTGGCACATATATACCATGGAATAGTATGCAGCCATATAAAGGATGTGTTCATGTCCTTTGTAGGGACATGGGTGAATCTGGCAACCATAATTCTCAGCAAAGTGACACAAGAACAGAAAACCAAGCACTACATGTTCTTATTCATAGGCAGGTGTGGAATCGTGAGCATATATGAGCACAGGGAGGTTAATGTCACACACTGGGGTCTGTTGGGGTTGGGGGGCTAGCAGAGAGATAGTGGGGTGTGGAGAGGTTGGGGAGGGATAACATTGGGAGAAATGCCTGATGTAGGTGATAGGGAATGGAGACAGCAAACCACCATGGCATTTGCGTACCTATGCAACAATCCTGCAAGATCTGCACGTGTACCCCAGAACTTAAAGTACAATATAAATAAATAAATAAATGCAGGAAAATGGAAAAAAAAGAGTTATTTTATTTTTCCACCCTCCATTACATAAATCTGCTTCTTGTACTCCCTTCTCTCTGTCTTCTTTAGTCTTCATATCCTCACTTACTTCTTTCCTCAAGTCTTTGATTATCTTGAATTTAAACTAATAATTCAGCTCTCTTTTTGGTACCCTGAGTATTATCTGCTGCCAACACCTGAGAAGACATATAACTTTTGCTCCTTTTGTTCTTCCATGCTACATATTTAGAAATTGATTTTCTCTGACTCTAAGGGTTTATGAGTCCTCATGAGTTTAGACAAATATTTGGTCAAATGATGTTTTAAGTAAAAAATGGTTCTTACCTTCTCTTTTTCCATTTATTGTCTTGATTTCTTTTTGATATGTAGCCTCAGGTAAACCCATAGAATTCTTTGGAGCAGTCTCAGAGTTAACCTGTTAAAGGTAATATCAATAAATAATCTTTTTTTTTCCTTTTTTTTTCTATTATGAACTCTCACTGGGTGGCCCAGTGGCATGATCTCAGTCTACTATGTGTGTCTCCCATGTTCCCGTGATTCTCCTGTCTCAGCCTCCTGAGTAGCTGAGACTACAGGAATGAGTCACCATGCCAGACTAATTTTTTGTATTTTTAGTAGAGACAGGGTTTCACCATGTTGGACAGACTGGTCTCAAACTACTGACCTCAAGTGATCTGGCTGCCTTGGCCTCCCAAAGCATGAGGATTACAGCCATGGGCCACCACAGCCTGCCTCAAAAAATGATTTTAATTTAAAAATAATAATAAAGACAACCATCAACATTTTTATTTAAAATCTTTTTTAAAACAGAATTTTTATTTTTTACTTTAAAGGCAATTAGATTTAAGGCTGTTCACATATTGAAAACCAAAACATTTCAAGAGAAAAACCTCACATATGTTCTGTGGGTCATGCTTATCTTTTATCTTCATGTGGCTACTGACTGGGTTACTGAGCATGAAAAAAATCATAGTCACAAAAAATTCACTGCTGACTGTATTTCAAAAAGTAATTAACTTCAAAGCATCAGCCTTACTCTGTTGTCATCACCAAATATAATAGGGCATTTCAAACAGTATACAATATTATTAAACCTTTGATATATCCATAATTACAGAATTTTTGTTGTAAATACTATGCATGGCATGAAGAGAATTCTCAGAGTATGTCATGAAGAGCAGAAATACATCTCTGTAGAAGCTGTTTCATTTAGGAAAACAAGGGCTTAAAATAATAAGAATGATTTTGATAAGCTTTTTGCTGATAAAGAAATGCTTGAATAAAATGAAAGATTCATAAGGAAAACAAATATTTATGCTATATTTAAATGAAAGAAAACAATTATTAGATAAAATATGCAATTAATTCTTAAGACATAACTTCAGAAAAGTAGAGCAAACCTTCATAAAACTGAAGAATAAAAACATGTATTCGGTCGGGCACAGTGGTTCTAGCTTATAATCCTAGGACATTGGGAGGCTGAGGCGGTCAGATCATGGGGTCAAGAGATTGACACCATCCTGGCCAACGTGGTGAAACCCTGTCTCTACTTTTAAAAAAAATAGTTAGCTGGGCATGGTGGTGCATGCCACCGGAGGGTGAGGCAGGAGAATGGCTTGAACCTGGAGGCAGAGGTTGCAGTGAGCTGAAATCACTCCACTGCACTCCAGCCTGGTTACAGAGTGAGATTCTACCTCAAAAAAAAAAAAAAAAGAAAACAAACAAAAAACAAACCAAGCAGTTATCCATGGAACATCTAACATGTGCCCGACACATATTTGCAGATTTTCCTCACCTTAGAATAATAAAGATGATGAAGACATTGGTGGCTACCCGATTTTCTGCTTCCTGGTCATTCTAGCCCTTGTTAAGAACAAAATGAACACATACATCTATTGTTCAATCTGCTCAGAATGTCTTCGTCCTAGACTTTCACATGGCAGACTCTTCATCTTTTAGATGGGAGATTAAATGGAAGTCTCAGAAAGATCTGCTCTGACCATAGAATTCCCCTGCCAATCCCATACCCATGCTAAATACAAAGTTCTTCAGTTCTCTATCTTAACATTCTCTGCTTTGGTTTTAAGAAAAAGTTATAGTGATTTATAAGTGTTTTTTGTTCTTCTCTTCCTAATACCATAGCATAATCCCTCATCTTGGATATTCAGAAACTCACTGCCTAGCGCACAGTTGATACTCAAAAAGAAACTGCTCCAGGTCAAAATGTTAAAAATTGTCTCTATTTGCAGATGACATTATAGTATATCTAGAAGACCCTATCGTCTTAGCCCAAAAACTCCTGAAACTGATAAGCAACTTCAGCAAAGTCTCAGGATATAAAATCAATGTGCAAAAATCACAAGCATTCCTATACACTAATAACAGACTGAAACAGAGCCAAATCAAGAATGAACTGCCATTCACAATTGCTACAAAGAGAATAAAATACCTAGGAATACAACTTACAAGGAACGTAAGGGACCTCTTCAAGGAAAACTACAAACCACTGCTCAATGAAATAAGAGAGGACACTAACAGACGGAGAAACATTCCATGTTCATGGTTAGGAAGAATCAATATCATGAAAATGGCTGTACTGCCCAAAGTAATTAACAGAATCAATGCTA
>JAPYYA010004486.1:0-11752 GCA_028533165.1 Leontopithecus rosalia | reverse complement strand
AATTCTCCTGCCTCAGCCTCCCAAGTAGCTGGGATTACAGGCACACGCCACCATGCCCAGCTAATTTTTTGTATCTTTAGTAGAGACGGGGTTTCACCATTTTGACCAGGTTGGTCTCGATCTGATGACCTCGTGATCCACCCGCCTCGGCCTCCCAAAGTGCTGGGATTACAGGCTTGAGCCACCGCGCCCGGCCTATGTTTTCTTATAGTGGTTTCATACTTTATGTTTTCTTATAGTGGTTTCATACTTTCTTTTATTATATTTAAGTCTTTAACCCATGTGTTGATTTTTTGATATGGTGGGATATAGTAGTTTAATTCTGAATATGGTTATTCAGTGTTCTCAGCATCATATATTGAAAAGACTGTACTTTTCCCAAGTTATTCTTGGCACCTTTGTCAAGAATAAGTTGGCTGTAAATGTGTGGATTTATTTCTGCATTCTCAATTCTACTCCATTAGTCCCTTTTTATGCCAGTACAATGTTGTTTTGGTTACTATTGCTTTGGAATATATTTTGAAGTCAGATAGTATACTATGTCCAGATTTGCTCTTTTCGCTCAGGATTACTTTGATTATTCACGATCTTTTGTGTTCCATACAAATTTGAATATTGTTTTTTTTCTAATTCTGTGAAGAATGTCATTGGTATTTTGAAGGGATTGCATTGAATCTGTAGATCACTTTGGATAGTATAGACATTTTAACAATATTAATTCTTCCAATCCAAGAGTATGGGACAGCTTTCTAGTTTTTGTATCCTCTTCAATTTTTTAAATCAGTGTTTTAGATTTTTGCTTATAGAGAGCTTTCATTTCTTTGATCAAATTTATTCCTAGGTATTTTATATTTTTTGTTCTTTGAAAGAAAAATGTTGTAAATTTGGATTGCTTTCTTGATTTTTTTTCAGATTATTTGCTGTTGAGGTATATTAATGCTGATTTTTTTGTGTTGATTATGTGTCCTGCAACTTTACTGAATTTGTTTATCAATTATAACAGTTTTTGATGGAGTTTTCTCAGTTTTTCTAAACATAATATCATGTCATCTGTGAACAAGGATAATTTGACTTCTTCCTTTCCAATGTGGATATCATTTATTTTTTTTTCTCTTGAATAATTGCTCTGTCTGGACTTCCAGTATTGTGTTAAATAAAAGTGATAATGTGGGAATTCTTGTCTTGTTCTAGATCTTGCAGGACAGGTTTTTAATTTTTCTCCATTCATCATGATTTTAACCATAGGTTTCTCTTATACAGGTTTTATTGCTTTGAAGTATATTTCTTTGGGAGTTTTTATCATAAAAGGATGTTGAATTTTATGATGAAAACCCGGTCTTTGGGAGTTTTTTATCATAAAAGGATGTTGATTTTTGCCAAATGCTTTTTCAGCATCTACTGAAATGATCATATGGTTTTTGTTCTTTTTAATTTTCATGTGATGCAGTGCATTGATTTGCATATGTTAAACCATTCTTACATCTCAGGGATGAATCTCAGTTGATCATGGTGAATGATCTTTTTAATGTGTTTCAGTTTACTAGTAATTTTTTGAGGATTTTTGCATCTATATTAATCAAGAATATTGGCCTGTAGTTTTCTTTTTTCTTTCTTTTTCTTTTTGGCTTTGTCTAGTTTTGGTATCAAGGTAATGCTTGCCTTATAGGATGAGTTTGGAGGTATTCCCCTCATATTCAGTTTTTTTGAATAGTTTGAGTAGAATTGGCCTTAGTTCTTCTTGAAAGGTTTGATAGTATTTAGCAGGGAAATCATCAGGTCCTGGACTTTTCTTTGATAAGAGACTTATTACTGCTTTGATCTCATGACTTATTATCGGTCTGTTCAGGTTTTCTATTTCTTCATGATTCAATCTTGGTAGGTTGTTTGTCTCCAGGAATTTATTCATTTCTTTTAGGTTTTCTAATTTGTTGGCATATAGTTGTTCATAATAGTCTCTAATGATCCTTCCTACTTTTGAGGTATCAGTTGTAATGTCTCCTATTTCATTTCTGACTTTACTTATCTACTAATTTTGCATTTGGTTTGTTCTTGCTTTTCTAGTTCCTTGAGGTGTGTTGATGGTTGTTTATTTGAAATCTTTCTACATTTTTGGTGTATGTATTTATTGCTATAAACTTTCCTCTTAGTATTGTTTTGCTATATCCATGGTTTCTGGTATATTGTGTTTCCATTTTCATTTGTTTCAAGAAATGTTTAATTTTCTTCTTAACTTTTTCATTGACCCATTGATCATTCAGGATTAATGAGCAATCCTGTTTAATTTTTATGTGTTTTTATAGTTTCCAAGTTCCTCTTGTTACTGATTTCTAGTTTTATTCCAATGTGGTCAGGAAAGATACCTGATATGATATCAAATTTTTTAATTTGTTGAAACTTGTTTTGTGGCCCAACATATGGTTTATCTTGGAGAATGTTCCATGCGTTGATAAGAATAATGTTATTTTGCAGCAGTTGGGTAAAATGTTCTGTAAATATATGTTAGGTACATTTGGTCTATAGTGTAGCATAATGTTTTATCATTGTTGGTTTTCTGGCTGGATGATATATTACTGAGAGTGGTGTGTTGAAGTCCCCTGTTATTATTGTATTGCAGTCTATCTCTTACTTTAGCTCTATTAATGTTTGCTTTATAAATTTGGATGCTTTTATGCTGGGTGCATCTATATTTACAATTGCTATATCTTCTTGCTGAATTGACCCTCTTATCATTATATAGTGACCTTCTTTGCCTCTTTTGTCTGTCTTTGACCAAAGGCTATTTTATCTAAATTAAGTGTAGCTACTCTTGCTGTTTTTAGGTTCCCATTTGCATATTCCATTTGGAATATCTTTTTCCATCTCTCTACTGTCAGTCTATGTATGTCTTTATAGGTGAGGTGAATTTTTTATAGGCAGCATACAGTTGAGTGTGTTTTTTTAAATCCATCCAGCCACTTGATATCTTTTACTTGGAGAATTTAGTTTCCATTTACACTCAATGTTAGTATTGATTGGTAAGGACATGCTACTGCCATTTTGTTACCTGTTTTCTGGTTGTTTTGTAACTCCTCTCTTTCCTCCTTTCTTGTCGTTTTTCTTGGCATTTAAGTGATTTTTCTCTGGTAGTATATTTTAATTCATTATTTTTTATTTTTAGTGTATCTATTATAAGTATTTCCTTTGTGGTTACCATGAGCCATACAAAAAACACCTTACAGATATAACAAGTTATGTTAAACAGATAACAATTTAACTTTGATCACAAAGAAAAGAAACAAATAAAAATAACAACAAAAACTTTACCCTTTTATTTCACTGCCCCCCCACAACATTTTTATTTTTTATTGTCAAAATTTACATCGTTTTACATTGCTTTCTCTTAACAGGTTTCTGCTATTATTATTATTTTGATAGATTTGTCACCTAATTTTAAATATATATATATGTGTGTGTGTGTGTGTGTGTGTGTGTGTGTGTGTGTGTATTTGTCATCTAATCATTTATACATATGATGTGTAATTCACTCATATAGTTTTTTCTCTTTTTTTTATCCTCTGACTGTATAGTTTCAAATATCTTCTCTTTGAACTCACCGATTCTTTCTTCTGTTACATTCTGCTGTTAAGAGCTTGTAATGCATTTTTCAGTTTAGCAAATGTAGTTCTAAATTCCAGGATTTCTGTTTTATTTTTAAAAATTATTTCAATTATTTGTTAAATTTTTCTAATAAATTTCAGATGATTTTTGATGTTCTCTTGGAGTTCACTGAGTTTTCTTAGAACTTCTAGCTTGAATTCTTGATCTAAGAGCTCACACATTGCCATCTTGTTAGGATCAGTCACCGGATCCTTGCTTTGTTCATCTGGGGAGGACATGGTTCCCTGTTTGCCAGTGTTTCCTGTAGATGTAGGTTTATGTTTCCATATTGAAAGATTAGTTATTTATTCTGGTATTTGCTGCCTGGCTTGTTTTGTTCTTTTTAGGGTGTGTTTGCTTAGAGGTTCCTTGCAGTTTGCCTGTTGAGTCCCCTTAATCCTAAATTAATGCCTTCTTTTTGGCACGAGATGGTGCCTTACGCCATGGCTTCCCTCACCTCTCCCACATGTAGGGAGTTCTGTCCATCTCTGATTGAAGTGGCTGTCCCAAAGAATACCCCAGCTGTGTGGGAAGCCTAGCTAGAGGTTCATGTCCATAAGACCCATAGAACATGCCTCCTATAGAATGATGCTGCTCATCAGCCACCCTGATTAGATACCTCCTCTGGATGAGATAAAACACAGGATTTTACAGTCTGTGTTTGCTACTTAAGCCTTCCTTCTGTATCTCTAGCTGCCCTCAGAGGTTTTTCTCCATACAGGCACTCATGATGTTTCTTGTGGTTTGAGGCAGGAATGGTTTTCTTGCAAAAGAAACTAAGATGGTGGGGAAGCTGGAAGTATGCCTCTATCTCCCATTTTTCTTTGTAGAAACTGTGGTTTCAGGAGGAATTTTTTATAGGCAGTGCCTGGCAGATTTGGGGAGGGACATTGAGAAGTCTATTTCTCTTAACTTATGCTCAAAGTTTTAGACTTCTCTATGGTTCCAGGTATTGTCTTAGCCTCAAATTGAGTTCTGGAATACTACTGGTAATAATCTTGTTTTTGGATATTGTTTTTAGTTTTCTATGTGAGAGAGTGAAGCTATATTCGTTCTACTCTGCCATTTTGGTCAAATGTTTCCTGTGTTTTTACAAATTGAAGGTTTGTGGCCACTCTGCATTGAGCAAGTCTATCAGCACCATGTTTTCAATGGCATGTGATCACTTCATGTCTCTGTGTTACATATTGATAATTGTCACAAAATTTCAAACTTTTTTCTTGTTATTGTCTCTGTTATGGGTGATCTGTGATCAGTGATCTTTGAAGTTACTATTATAAATGTTTTGGGGTACCATAAACCACATCTATAGAAGACAGTGAACTTAATGTTTTGTGTATGTTCTGACTGCTTCACTGATAAGCTGTTCGCCCATTTCTCCCCGTCTCCTCAGGCCTTCCTGTTCCCTGAGACACAACAATATTGAAATTTGGCCAATTAATAACCCTACAGTGGCCTCTAAGTTTTCAAGGGAAAGGAATAGTCACATGTCTATCACTTTAAATCAACAAGTAAAATGGATTAAGCATCATGAGGAAGGTATGTTGAAAGCCAAGATAGATAGACCAAAAGCTAAACCTCTTGCACCAGTTAGCCAAGTTGTGAATACAAAGGAAAAATTCTTGAAGGAAATTAAAAGTGCTACCCAAATGAACACAGAAATAATGAGGAAGTGAAACAGACTTATTGCTGATATGTAAAATGTTTGGGCAGTCTAGATAGAAGATCAAATCAGTGACAACATTCCCTTAAGCTGAAGCTTAATCCAAAGTGAGGCCCAAACTCTCTTCAGTTCTTTGAAGACTAAGAGAGGTGAGGAAGCTGAAAAAGACTAGTTAGAAGCTAGCAGGAGTTGGTTCATGACATTTAAGGAAAGAAATCATCTCCTTAACATAGGAGAAGATGAAACATCAAGTGCCAATAAAAAAGCTGCAGCAAGTTATACAGAAGATCTAGCAAAGGTAAGTGGTGAAGGTGACTACACTAAACAACAGATTTTCAGTGTATATGAAACAGTCTTCTATCAGGCAAAGATGTCATCTAGGACTTTCACAGCTAGGGAGGAAAAGTCAGTGCCTGTGCTTGCTTTCAAATATTGAAAGGACAGGTTGACTTTCTTCTTAGGGGCAAATATAGCTGGTGACTTGAAGTTGATGCCAATGCTGATTTCTCATTTAGAAGATCTCAGGGCTTTTTAAGAATTGTGCTAAATCTACTCTATCTGTGCTCTAGAAATGGAACAACAAACCCTGGATGACAGCACATCTGTTTACAGCAGGGTTTACTGAATATTTAAAAATTCAAAATATTACTGTTCATTAATAATGCACCTGCTCTCCCAAGAGCTCTGATGGAGATGTAC
The DNA here is from genome assembly GCA_028533165.1 of Leontopithecus rosalia. Classification (NCBI taxonomy): domain Eukaryota; kingdom Metazoa; phylum Chordata; class Mammalia; order Primates; family Cebidae; genus Leontopithecus; species Leontopithecus rosalia. The sequence continues at coordinate 5,754 of JAPYYA010004486.1, read as the reverse complement.
AAGGAGGTTAATGTTGTTTTCATGCCTGCTGCCACTCAGCCATTCTGCAACCCACAGATTAACAAGTAATTTTGATTTTCAAGTCTTACTATTTAAGAAATACATTTTGTAAGTCTTTGGCTGCCATGTATAGTGATTCCCCTGATGGAACTGGGCAAAATAAATTGAAAACTTTCTGGAAAGGATTCACTATTCTAGATGCCATTAAAAACATTAATGATTCATGGGAAAAGGTCAAACTTCTGGGAGTTCAGAAGGAGTTTACTCCAACCTCATGGGTGACTTTAAGGGGTTCAAGACTTCAGTGGAAGAAGTACTGCAGATGTGGTGGGAATAGCAAGAAAACTAGAAATTAGAAGTGGATCCTGAAGATGTGACTGAACTCCTGCTTTCTCATATAAAACTTTAAAGGATGAAAAGTTACTTCTTATGGATGAGCAAAGAAAGTGGGTTCTTGAGATGAAATCTACCTCTGCTGAAGATGCTGTGAACATTGAGGGAATCACAACAAAGTATTTAGAGTAGTACATCAACATAGTTGATAAAGCAGCAGTAGGGGTTGAGAAGACTGAAGCCAATGTCAAAAGAAGTCCTACTGTGGGTAAAATGCTATCAAACAGCATCACATGCTACAGAGAAACCTTTCATGAAAGGAAGAGTCAATCAATATGGCAAACTTCATTGTTGTCTTATTTTAAGAAATTGTTCCAGCCATCTCAGCCTTCAGCAACCACCACCCTGATCAGTCAGCAGCCATCAACATTGAGGCAAGACCCTCCTTTAGCAAAAAGATTATGATTCACTGAATGTTCGGATGATTGTTAGCATTTTTTTAGCAATAAATTATTTTAAAAATCAGGTATGTATATATTTTTAGCATAATGCTACTGAACACTTAATATAGTGTAGTGTAAACATAACTTTTATATGCAATAGGAAACAAAATATTTTATATGACTTGCTTTATTGCGATAATTGCTTTATTGTGGTGGTCTGGATCTGAACCCACAATATATCTGAGGTATGCCTATATGTGATATTTTTGTTTTGTAATTTTGTTTTTGCATTTTTTTGCATGGTCAGAATTATGGTGAAGTGATTGAGATCCTAATTTTCTCAGGCACAAAATTCAAAGGGATGGCAAAAGTTCAGTCATCAAAATAAATATTTTAAGGCAGTATTTTTAAAAAATCTAAATTAGTGCAAAAATTAATAATGAAAAATATCAATATTTTAAATAGAGACAGGCTGTTGTTGTTTATTTTATCATCTGTAATATTAGGCAAATATGTTTCTAGAGGCTTGGAAGCTAGAAATAGTGTCCCTCTCCAGAACAGGTGGCAGATTTGTCTGCTATTCAGTATAATAAAGATATGTCTCCACCTGGGGCAAAGATCAGGCAGGTTTGCTTGCAGCCATTTATAAAATACTTTGATTTTCTAATATTAAGTTCCCTCATCTGTGACTTAGGTGTGTGTGTGACATCTATTTGGGCCTCTCTGTGTTCCCTTTGTGGAATTTGGGGGTCAAGGAAAACTGACACAAGCATGAACTAATGCTTTGTGCTGTACTGGGAGTAATAAAGGTCTTTGTCTCTAACACAGGGACTTCCTGTCCTCTGATTGCATCCATGAAATCCACACTAACTTGTCAGGTTTCTAGTAGGATAGAAATTACAAATATTTCACAATTCTCAACAAGTTTTTTTCCCATTTTAGGAAAAAGGAATAGTCTGTGTAAAGATTTGAAGTTCCAAGAGAAGTAAAAGCTTGGGTCAACTGAAAGACAAAGTTCACAGAAGGGAATACCTAGATATAATGGTAGCAAAAGGACTGTGGCTGGAGCTTGAAGAGCTTTATGTGCCATGTAAATGATTCAGACTTTGGACCACAGGCTTCATGCAGTCAGGGAATGTTTTAAACCAAAATATAATAGTTTCACATTTGTTCATTAGAAAGACCACTCTGACAGAGTAGAGTATTGACTGGAGTCAAGAGCAACCACTAGAAGGCTGCTGAAATAGTAATAAAAATAATATAGTAATTAGAATTGCTGACATATATTGGTCCTAGAGTTCCAAACACTGTATTAGGTTCCTAAGCCAGGATTATATTCTTTATTCCTGTGGGAAAAGAAGTTACCATTTATATTTTATAAATTAGGGGAATTAAATAGAGAGAAGTAAATTAATTTGTATAACTAAATGGCAGAATGAAGGTTGGGACTCGAGCTCTCTGTTTCTGGACCCTAGGTTCTTAACCACTGTGTGAGTATGGTTTCCATTAAATGTACTCTACTTTGCCATTTAAATTCCTATATTGGGATCCTACATCAATATGGACTATAGGCTCTTTGTGTCAGATTGTTTGCTTCTATCTGTATTTATTCTGAACTTTCTAGTTATCTTTGGTCACACTATCCTCCAAATATATTATCGTTATTTTATCTCCTTCAAGTATATTACCTTGTCATTGATCAGGTTAAATTCCCATAGTTTTATTCTTATTCACATCAACTCACACTGTCTAGATCTATTTATGTAACTTTACTGTCCTTCCCAGTGTGGGAAACTTTCTAATTGAGTATCAGTGGAGAATTTAGTGAGCCTGCTTTTTATTTTCACTTCCAGTCTACCAATGAAGACTTCAAGATTCCTTTCTTTTTGTGGCATCATGCGTTACAAGTTAATGCAATCCTCAGAATGCTATGAGATTCTACTTTTATTAAGCAATGTAAATAGAAAATGCTAATTATGCATGTCTGCCAAACATTATTGAACTTAATAATGCATTGATTATCTCATATATTTTATCAATACATAATATAGATAATCCCTATATGATCTGAAATTTCTAACAATATATATGTGAAAATTGGAAAATAATTTCCAGTTCAGTCCATTCATTTGTCAAGTAATTATGATTTAAATAAATATTTGTTATTTTCATACAAGAAGTTTTCATGACAGAGAACAACAATAAGAAAGTGGGAGGAAAAGGCAGATTCGATGTAAATATTCAAATCTTCATGGTGAAAAATATCAAACTATTATATAAATACATAGCTTCATTCTCCACTTTGTGGTTGGAACCATGGACTATTAGTTTATTTGGTAAATTGGACTATTTGACATCTATTTAATGTCTATATTAACTATTGTTTTGGTAACAACTTTAGTGAAATACAACTCACATGCCATACAATTCACCCCTTTAGAGGTGCAATTCAATAATTTTTTAATATATTCATAGAGTTGTACAACCATCACCACAATCAATTTTAAACATTTTGATCACCTCAAAGAGAAACTCAGTGCCCTTTAATTATCACCTCATCCCCTTTAACAATCCTCACATCCCCTTCAGCCCAAGGCAACTGCTACTTTCTGACTCTGTAAATTTGCCATTTTGGACATATCATATAAATGAAATCATATAACATGTTAAATTTTGTGCCTGGCTTCTTTCACTTAGTGCAGCGTTTTCAAGGATCATCCACGTTGCAGCATGTATCAGTAATTCATTCTTTTTTTTAATGGTATCATTACATGAATGTACTACCCTTCAATCCACTAATCAGTTGATAAACATTTGGATTGTTTACACTTTTGGCTATGATATATAATGCTGTTATGAACATTTATGTACGAGTTTTAATGTAGATATATGTTTTCATTTCTCTTGAGTGTATATCTAAGATTGGGATAGCTGGGTCAAATTAAAACCTTATGTTTAACCTTTTGAGGAAATGCCAGACTGTCTTCCAAAATGATTGCACTATTTTACATTCCCTCCAGACCTGCTATAAGAGTTCCATTTTTTTTTTTCATATCTGCACCAACACTTGTTACTCTCTGACTTTTTAATTATACTTGCCCTATTGAGTGTGAAGTCGTATCTGCTGTTGCTTTGATTTCCATGTCCCTGATTACTAAACTCAGCTGATTGGATGAGGCCCATGCACATTAGGAAGGGAAATCTGCTTTACTTAGTCTACCAATTTAAATGTTAATATCATCTAAAAACACCCTCACAGAAATGCCCAGAATCATGTTTGACCAAATACTTGGGTACCTTATGGTTCAGTCAAGTTGACACATATAATTAACCATAATAGGACTCTTTCCACAGATCTTTCTCCTTTGCCACACAGACAGGGCTAATGTCTCAAAAGTACACATTACTGGTGTGCTGAATTTGCCTTATACCAGCTCATGAGGGACAATTGTTAAAATGTCAGGAATTGATAGCCAATTGTTAAACATAGCCTATATTAAAAATTAAATTATATAAACTTACAATTAAATGGATTATTTTGAAAGCAAAGGTAGTACTCAAATATTCCTAATTATTTTACTAGACTATATGATTATGCTCTTGAGATCAATTATATCTATTCTATCTGTATGGTGGAAATACCATATGATGGTATGCTACTATACATACTTCTTCTCAATTTTGCATTCAATGATGCTACATTGGTATATTAAAACCTGACATGGTGGGAGTATTTATACAATAGGAATCGACAAATGCTACAGATTAAACCTTAAAAGGTATTTTATTCCTGGAAAACTGGTTTTTCAGTGTTCATAAGTACATACAAATAATCTCCATTATCTATTTAGTAAAGTTATATTTGTATTTTACAAATATTAACCCCTTTTAATATTCATAGTGACCTCATGGGACATGTACTATTCTTAGTCCCATTTTTCTGAAGTATAGAGAGGTTAAGTTACTTGCCCAAGGTCAGACACCTAAGTAGGTAAGCAGTTTGGTTTCCAGATCCATGTTCTTAATCACCATGCATGAAGACTTTCGTTTTCTGAAAACACTACATATTCTAGGGAACTCTATATTAACCCACATTAGAGCTTGAATTGTTTTCTTTGTCTCCAACTTCTTTAATGTGTCAACCCCTGGTCCCAGGCCTGCTCTAGTAACTGGCCTGAATCTATGCAGTCCAATGCCCAGATCTAGGGGTGGCCACTTAGGTTCCTATGTGCAATGGGATTACCCCCACCACCTCCCTCTTCCCCTTGTCACCTTTTCGCTCACCTCATGATACCTGCCTAGTTTGCTAACATTGCTACTTTCAAATAACATTCACTTACTAATACTGTAATCCTGCATAAATATTTTAAAACTGTCCATGTTGAATATTGGCCCCCACTCTCTTCTGGCTTGTAGGGTTTCTGCCAAGAGATCTGCTGTGAATCTGATGGGCTTCCTTTTGTGGGTGATCCGACCTTTCTCTCTGGCTGCCCTTAGGATTTTCTCCTTCATTTCTACGCTGGTGAATCTGACGATTATGTGCCTTGGGGTTGCTCTTCTTGTGGAGTATCTTTGTGGTGTTCTTTGTATTTCCTGGGTTTTGGTGTTGGCCTCCCTTGCTAAGTTGGGGAAATTTTCCTGGATAATTTCCTGAAGAGTATTTTCCAGCTTGGATTCATTCTCTTCGTCGCATTCTGGTACACCTATCAAACGTAGATTAGGCCTCTTCACATAGTCCCACATTTCTTGGAGACTTTGTTCGTTTCTTTTTGCGCTTTGGTTGGGAAAACTGGCTAGCCATGTGCAGAAAGCAGAAACTGGACCCCTTCCTGACACCTTACACTAAAATTAACTCCAGATGGATTAAAGACTTAAACATAAGACCAGGCACCATAAAAACCCTAGAAGAAAATCTAGGCAAAACCATTCAGGACATAGGAGTAGGCAAGGACTTCATGACCAAAACACCAAAAGCATT
>JAPYYA010004485.1:0-11752 GCA_028533165.1 Leontopithecus rosalia | reverse complement strand
CAAAAGAGAAAACAAAAAGAAATTACTGTTGCTGAGGAGGTTGTGATCACTCAAAAAAAAAAGAAGAAAGAGTGGCCTTCTGCTTCACTCTTGGTTTCCTAGCCCAGCCCTCCTAATTTGTCTGCAATGTTACCATGGTTTCCTCTCTGGCCAGCCGGCCTGGTGCTCCTCCTCCCCTTCCATTGGCCCTGCACATGCCGCTTACAAGACCAGGGCTGCTCAGAAGACTTGGAGGGCTCTCCATTCACGCTGAATAAGAATTACATCACATAAACAAGTCATTTCATCCCTCTGTGCCTCAGTTCCTTCATCTGTAAATTGTGGATGGTGATAATTTGTAGGCAGTCATGAGGTTGATACAAGAATGAAGAGTCAGTATTTGAAAAGCTCTTAGAACGTCACTTGATACATCACAAGTGCTCAACAAACATGAGCCATTACCACTGTTTGTGTTGTTTGTGTTTTCTCTTGTCTTATCACAGCTCTTTACTCTACAAGTAAAGCTGCAGAATATGGCCCTACCTCACCTGCCTTTCCATACTCACTTCCCACTGAGACTGGAACATCTCCATCCCTGACAACATGCCTTGGAGCTTCCCCTTCTGCACGTCGCTTACTCTGTAATTTCCACTTGGAATGTGTGCTTTTTGTCTTACATATTGGTTAATCAGCAGATAAGCCATTCTTTTAAAGGCATAATTCAAGTTTACCTCCTCCATGGACTTTTCCTGCCACCATCCTAGATTAAATCTGCATCACCTCTCACCAGGAATATTTGGGTAGTCAGACCACCTTCAGCCTCTCCCCACCAAAATTACTATTCTCAGTGCTTCAAGAAAAGTCTCTTCCTTTTAGAAGAACATACATTCACTGACTGTGATGTGCTAAGCACTCTTAGGCTCTTCTGCAATAGTTCATTACTCAGCGCAACTACCCACATGCAGCAGGTATTACTATCCCCATTTTACAGACAAGAAAATTGATGCTCAATGCCAGGATCACCAAGCTGATGGTGGAGAGGCCAGGATCCGTGACCCTGCCTGCTTCCTCCAGCACCCACACTCCTTCCACCACAGTCACCTCTGCTCCGGGTTTGCCATTTTTGCCAGTTCTGCTCATCACCCGTTAACTATGAACTTACCATTTTTATTTATATCAAGTCAATTTTTATCCTTAAATATAATTTTTAAAAAATCTGTATGTATGTCATTCCTGTTCATTAAAAATGAATAACACTTTTCCCAGGCACAGTGGCTCACACCTGTAATCCCAGCACTTTGGGAGGCCCAGGTGGGTGATCATTAGAGGTCAGGAGTTTAAGACCAGCCTGGCCAACATGGTGAAACCCCATCTCTACTAAAAAGAGAAAAATCAGCCAGGCATGGTGGCACGGGCCTGCTCAGCTACTTGGGAGGCTGAGGCAGGAGAATCGCTTGAGCCCAGGAAGTGGAAGTTGCAGTGATCTGAATTCTCGACAGTGCACTCTAGTCAGGGTGACAGAGTGAGACCCTGTCTCCCAAAACATTAATTAATTAATTTAAAAATGAATAACACTCTCCATAAACACAAAGTAATATAAAGTGAAGATAATATGATGTGATTAAATTTAAACATAAGCAAAGATAAAGAAACACTCCCTAATATGGTCTGTGGGGCCTGTGTGCTTCGTCCTGTCCCCTCCAGCGTCAACCCCACCGCGCCCCCCTTGCCCTTCCACAGTAGCCTTCTTTCTGTCCCTAGTGCTTGCCATACTACTGCCACAGGGCGTTTGCACATGCCATTCCCTGACCTAGAACCCTCTCCCCCACCATTTTCACTTACCTCCTTCCAGACTTGCAAGTGTCAGCCTCAGACCTTCTAATTGGGCCAAAGCCTCTCTACCTCAGGCCTCAGGGCACTGTGGGTCTCTCCTTCATAGCTTTCCCAGGGTTAGTTTTGCATGTGAAATTGATTAGCCTCTGTTATGTAAATTCCACCAGGGCTATAACTATTCCTGGTTTTGCTTATCATTGGAGTTCCAGAACTCAGCCTGGTGCCTGATAGAATGTAGGCATTGAATAATATTTGCTAAATGAATGAAAGAGTGAAAGGGCGACTGAATGGTTCCCAGATTTTTGAAATATATGCAGTAAAGGGCAATTCCTTGTGGATGTAACTTTTTCTTCTCTACTCAACACCAGTGCTTCTGACTTGATTATGCAGTGTGAGAAACACTGTGAGCTTTCTCCAGTGAGGTCCTCACTGCTTCCTTTCACCAAGGAGGCATAGCTGGGTGTGGGGCGCAGCAGCTTTTCCTGCGCTTTCCAAATCTTCTGAGTCCTCCAGATACCGCCATCTCCATGGTCCATTCTTTGCAGTTCCGTGTCATGACATTCACCAAGACTGTGACAGACAGGCAGGGGCTTCCATGTGGCAAAATAAAGAGAGAACTGACGAGGTTTAAAACCGCCTTCCATGATTCTTTTAGACTTCACCTTTCATAAAACACCAAAATATTTGATCATTTCTCTGTCAAGTCTGCATAGTGTTTCCCCAAAATCTCTCTATCTGCACTGCCAATCTCTAAGCCATGTATGTTCTTGTCCCTGGCGTCTCAACCATTCTAGCAGACCCCTCCAGCCCTTGTCTTCTCCAGTGGATTCTCTAACAGGCACAGTCCTAAATTCATATATGGGTAGATTGTCTCTTAGCTGAAAAACTCAGAAGTCTCCCAACTCCCAGTTCCCCATAAATCACATCAAAGCATCCCCAGCTAACATTTAAAACCCTCCTCAGTGCAGACTCCAACCTGCTCATTCAGCTTCTTTGCCCAACAGAAGAGAAAGCCACTTACTGTTCTGTGGTCACCCTGAGATTCAACTCAGGCCTGCAGCTCACCAATGGCCCACATCACACCCGCGCCAGCGCCAGGCCCCCGGGGTGGGGCCCGGGAGGAAGGAGAACATGAGCAACTCAGAGTGAGTCCCCACACCTGAGGAAGCACTCAGGCGCAGACAGGCCTTGCTGCAGGTGCTCATAAATGCTGGAGGAGGCATCAACTTAGTCACAACTCACAGAGGGTGTAAATGAAAAGATCTCTTTCTGCTTTCTTTGAGGGAAAAAAAACTTGCTTTGAAAGAATAGAGTCATTTACTTTACGTGGATCCTGGGAAGACCATGAAAAACTGTACTCGGGGAGAAAAATGTGGCAGAAGCAAGGGGAATCACCTCCAGAGGCAAATTGGCTTCTAAAACATCTCTCCAGGAAGGGAAGTTAATGAGGAAACGATCCAACAAAAGACCCGGGACCACTGCAGGCACCTGTGATTCAGTAACACCTGTCATGCGAGTTAGGAGTCTCGGCTGCAATAAACTCTTACTGCAGAGCCCGGGCAGGTCACAGAACCTCTCTGCGTCTGTGACATGGAGATGGTGAACTAAGCACCATCAGAAAAGTGGGAGGATAAGGAATGATATGTGAAGAGGTGTTATAAACTGTAGCCTGGTTTCAAGTGTATATGAGCCCAAGAGAGACCTCTGGGAGCTTTGGGGGTTTACTGGAGGTGGTTGTTTCCGGCAGAGAGGGGCTTACAGGGGGATCAGGTCAGATCCAGAATTTTGTCCTCACCTTTGATGATTCAGAAACATTTCATTTATTTAAGAAAATAGTCCTGACTGCTATTCAGGGCAGCTTTTTCCCTACATCAGGATACCAAGGAAACCAAATTAATAACCAGAGATTTACTCACTGCGGGTGGACGCGGAGCCAAAGAGGACCAGATAGTCAGAGACACACTTCTTTGTAAACCACAACTTACACAGAGCCTGAAGTTTCTGATGCAGTGGAGAAATGGTCTGTCAAAACCAGGCTGAGATACCCCAGAACACCAGACACAGTATCTCACTCTGTTGTCAGCAGCAGAACAAACCCTGTAATTGGTTTTCTTCAATTTCAGGGGAAATCCTTTGTCTGCCGTTTCTGTAGACGTCTACCCTTCTGCCTGCATCTGCCACTAGTATGTCACAGTTTCCGAGGCTACAGTTTATGCTGTGGCTCTTGGCTTTCTTCCTTATCTTCCTAATTCAGAAAAACCTAATCTGATCAACCACATTTAACAAGACTCCTCTGAGTTGAGCTTTCCATATAGTACGGAAATTCTTATTATCCAGGAATGTCACTTCCTGACCTGTTGGACAAATTCAAAGAGTGCCTTCTTTTATACTTTAATTACATTTCCAAGTAGTTCAGAAAAACAGACCTGGAAAATGGCTTGAAGTTGGCTCCATTATGAATAGAGCACAGTGAGGAGAAAGGGCCTGAGAAGGCAGCAACACTATGCACCAAGGTGGCCAGTGCTTTCGGGGACCACCTTTGTGGTTCCTTCAGGGGTCAGTGTTCCTGGGGTGTGTGTGTGTGTGTGTGTGTGTGTATTCTTCATCCATGGTCCGAGGAAACGGCAGCAGGCATCTGATTTACAGCAAATTTTTGAGACAAAGTGCCACAGTAGCCATCCCAAGGCCAAGCATGAACCTAGCACCAGGACAATCCACAGAGAGAATAACAGTTCAAAAAACATAAGGGACAGACTGGCACGGTGGCTCACACCTGTAATCCCAGAACTTTGGGAGGCCGAGGCAGGCAGATCACCTGAGGTCGGGAGTTCGAGACCAGCCTGATCAACATGGTGAAATCCTGTCTCTACCAAAAATACAAAAATTAGCTGGGCATGGTGGCAGGCACCTACAGTCCAAGCTACTCCAGAGGCTGAGGCAGGAGAATCACTTGAACCTAGGAGACAGAGGTTGCTGTGAACCAAGATTGCTCTATTCTACTCCAGCCTGAGCAACAGAGCAAACTGTCTCAAAAAAAAAAAAAGGCAAAAAGAAAAACAAAAAACCACAAGGGACGAGTGGCCCCATCCAGCCCCAGGCGTTCCAGTGAGCCGCATGAAGCTGGCACGAAGCACAAAGGGAGATGGCAGTAACTTAGAACTCTGGGAATGAGCAAAGGATGAAAGCACCCACTGAGGCCAATGCCGGACCATCTGGAGCCATGAGTACTAAGGAGGAGACAGCAGTCCCTGCTTGCTGCTCTGTGCCACCACACCTGGGCCACCACAGGATGCAGAATTCCTGGAACTTTTACTGGGTGTAAAGTGCATTTGTTTTTACAGAGCAAGAGGAAAATCACTTCATTCCCAACAAAGTGCACAAGTCTTCCTGGCCCACTAAGGCATCCTTTTTTCCTAATGGTTTAATGGGCCCTGAGTAAACAGTGGGTAAGCCCCTGACTTAAATGGAAAGGTCTGAGATTATATTATGCAGCCCTACTGAGCTAATGAGGCAGGGTGGCAAGCTGCTTTGGAGCTACTGCTTTTACATGAACCTAAAGGGAGATGGAAAAACTCCGGGGATTGTTTTACTGGAACAAGCTTTGAAATAGGTTTCATTTATTAAGGGAGGAAATTTTCTCTGAAAGTAGGTAATCGGCAGACATAATACATGAAAGATACAGTGGTGAGGCAGTATATAGTTAAAATGCATCATGCTACATAGTGAGGATGGTGATGGCTCAAGGATGGGGTGGGGTCAGGAGAGGAAAACCCGGAATGAAAAACCCTGGACCCAGGGTCAGGATCCTGGGCTGTCAAGTAACATCTTCCATTAAATGTGATCTTGGGGGAGCCCATTCTGGGCTTTGGTTTCCACATCTGTGAAATGCTGTAACAGCCATGAACACTTACTAAAAGCTTACCCCATATGCCCACACACATCTTCCAATCACCTTCTGTGAGTTATCTCATTTAATTTTCAAAACAATATGAGATGGCGGGGTTGGGGGTGGGGGGAGATTCTGGCTTCTCTTGAAAACTCAGAAAATCTAACAATGTTGAGTATCAGTCTAAAATGTCAGCAAGAAGCCAGAGCGGAATAGGGAAGGCTGTTTTAGATGAGACCGTTAGCCACAGACCTCACCACTCTTCTTACTGTGCTACTTATTTCCTTTATAGTACCTGAGTGGTTCCTGCTGCATGTGGGTTTGTGGCCCCCACATTCGTGGTCTGCAGGATTCCTCTTCACCCCTAAGCATTGATGTTTTTTGCTCCACATCACCCTCCCCGGAGTGGTCAGGCCATTCTTCAATATTCAGATCTAGGTAAAGGGTACATGACTTTGAGCTCCCCTAGTTAATTTCAGGGGTCCTAGAAAGAAAGGGAACTGGGGGCTGGGGAATGGTGCTTAAATGTATCCAATAAAATAGAGTTTCAATGGACACTGGGTCCTTTGTGGCCTGACTTCCCATGTGTCAGCAACTTGAGTTTCACTTGAACCGGGAAAGAGAGTAATAGGGAAAAGAACAAGGAAATTCTGAAACCCTTAAGACAAACAACGACCCTCCTATCCTAAAGGTAAAGCCAAGTGTGACCCTAAGGCAAGTTACTGAACCTCTGAGCCTCAGTTTCCTCATCTGTAAGTTAATAATAACCCTACCCCATAATGGAGCTTGAAAGAATCTCTTTGAGTTGCTAATGACCCTTAAGTTTCTGGTTCTAGTCCTTTGGCCATCATGAGAGTCCTGTGGTTTCATGAAAGAACTATCTCTATTTAAAAAAACAAAAAACACAAAAACCTTTTTTGCTTCAGCTAACTTGTGTTGGGTTTCACCCACCAGGAAGTTAGAAAGAGAAATTACTTAGAGATAAAATTACACATTACAAATCCTTCAGTTCTGTGTGCTTTTAAAAATGTTCTATTTCTAAATGGGCCTCTGGTGAAGATAATGATCACCTCATTGATTTGTTCCCAGGAGAACGGTAAAATGAAGTCCTGCTGATCACATTTCTGAATCTTTTTAGTCCCATTGCTTTGGGAAAGTTTCTATACCAGTCATCCTTCTACAGGCTCTCTCTTTCCCACTGTTCCTTCTCTGCAACCACCAGGACAAGGGGACTCCCAGAGCAGTCTTGCTCCACGACCATCAGGTCCTTTTCACTAACCCTCTTAGACCACATTCTGCAGAAAGTACTCATTCTTCAATGGGTCCCCCCATTGAGGAAGGTGCTCTATTCATCTGGAGGCCAACATGTTCAGAGCTGCTAGTATCTGCCTCTTTCTAGCTCTTCAATACTGTGTTCAATCTAAAGAGCTCCCTGTACCTTCCCATAATTGCTATTTTAGTTTAAATAAGAAAGAGCTGGTTTCTGCTGCTTGCAACCCAAGAACACTAACTCTAATACGGCACCTTAGTGGTGAGGACAACAGGGTAGATGGTAAAAGGGAGATGTTTATACTGAATTGTCAAGGAAAGCCTTTCTGAGGAGATGAAATTGTGCTGAACTTTAAAAGAAGTGTGAGAACAAGGCAGGCAAAAGTCTGGGGGAAGGAGCATTGCAAGAAGATAAGAGCAAATGCAAAGACCTTGACTCAGAAACATGTTCAAGGGCAGTGAGGAAGCCAATGTGGCTGGAGTTGAGTGAGTGAGCAAGCATGGCCGGAGATGAGGCAGAGACGCAGGCAGGGGCTGGATTATGTGTGGTCGCTAGACTGCAGCAGACTATTTCAGTTTTATGATGCAATGTAAGCCACAGAGGGCTGGAACAGAGGACAACGTATTGCGATTTTAAACAAATGTCTTTCTGGCTGACTGTCTTAAGAATCGACTGTTAGGGACAGGTGTAAAACTGAAAAGATCAGTGGGGACACTGGTGCAGGAGTCCAGGCTGGAGGTGACCGTGGCTTGGGTGTGAGTTACAGCAGTGAAGATGGAGAAAGGCAGACAGGTTTGTGATGCCACTTCAAGGAAAAGCTGCCTTAAATAATTTGCTGATGTGGATTGTGAGGGGAAGGGTATAATCAAGGCTGAGTCTTGGATTTTGAACTAAACAACAGCATAAATGGATTTGCCATTGGCTGGGATGGTGAACACTTGAAGAGACATTCATTCAACAGTATTAGTCATCTACTGCTGTGTAAGAAATGACCTCAAAACTTAGTAGCTTCAAATAGCCATAAGCATTTCCCATCTCACAGTGTTATGGGTCATGAAGTCAAGAATGGCTTAGCTGGGTGCCTGTGGCTCATGGTCTCTCCTGAGGTTGCAGTCAGGATGTCAGCTAGTTGGTCTTGGTTGGGGCTCAAGGGTTTGCTTTGCAGGTGGCTCACTCATGAGGCAAGGATGTACTGGCCAAGGTGGGAAACTGCCATTTCTCCTTACCTGGACCTTTCCGTGGTCTGTTTGAGTGTCTTATACCAGGGATGTATGAAAGTGGGGCAAAAGCCGCAGTGTCTAACCTTGGAAGCCATACTCTTTGGTTTCCACAATATCCTGTTGGTTATAGAGATCAGCCCCCTTCATTGTGGGAGAGGACTACACAGGGGCATGAATACTAGGAGGTGAGAATCACTAGGGGCCATTTCAATGGATAGCCAACCACACTATCCACACAGCTGCCAGGAGGAAATGCAGACAGAGCCAGCAGGTGTGTCAGGGAAGGCAGTCAAATGAAGAAGAACTGAAGAAAAGGCAGAAATGGAAGTGGAATGATCAGATTCTGAGATACAAATGGGTCAAAGGGAGTGATTCCAGATACGTGGAATGGAGACTTCAGTGGAGCTGGATGTTCCCCATTAAAGGGGGAGCTAAGGCTGGGCTCAGTGGCTCATGCCTGTAATCCCAACACTTTGAGAGGCTGAGGTGGGCAGATCACAAGGTCAGGAGTTTGAGACCAGCCTGACCAACATGGTGAAAGCCCATCTCTACTAAAAATACAAAAATTCACTAGGCGTGGTAGTACGTGCCTGTAGTCCCAGCTACTCAGGAGGCTGAGGCAGGAGACTCGCTTGAACCCAGGAGGCAGAGGTTGCAGTGAGCCAAGATCCCACCACTACACTCCAGCCTGGGCAACAGAGCTAGACTCCACCAGAGAATAAGGGAGGGGGCAAACTGAGCTAAGGCGGACAGACCCTGCTTCTGCCTTACATACTGAGTGGCCCACCAGGCTTTGTGAACAGTGATGCAGTGAGGTGACCATAAAGAAGAGGGAACCCCAAACTGAAGATGTAAAAAGAAATCAATCCAGGCTGCCTACCCTGTGTGTGTGTGTGTGTGTGTGTGTGTGTGTGTGTGGTATTGTCGTTGTTGTATTGAGTGGGAATAGAATAGAGCCAGAGATCAAGCATGTTGGAAAGGAACAAACAAAGGGCAAGGAGGCTTTGAAATATGGAGCAAGTCCACACAATACTGATAAAACCCGAGTGGAAGTCTTGCAGTTAACCCTGTGACCTTTGCAGCCTGGCTGTGCAGAGCACAGCCTCGTGCTTGGGGTTTGTACAGAGCCTCTTGGAGCAAGGATCGATACAGCCACATGTCATTTTCCCCCTGTGACTACTTCCCCCTTGACGGGTCAGGGTGGAAGTCAGTCCTCTGCATTTTTGTACCCCTACCTCCTTCTTTCTGCACCTGGAGAACTACAGCAAGTTCACAGAGACACAACCCCTTGAGAAACACAAGGCTCCCCCTAACACACACACACACACACACACACACACACACACACACAGTGTTTAATGTGAAACCACCCCAAACACACTACATAGTGACTAATGCCCAGTAAAAGAGAGACGCTGAATATCTTTGGAAGGGAGGATGGGAAAATTAACATCACAGGCATCCATCCATCCCTCCTTACCTGTCCTATCCTGCCTTCTTTTCATCTCTCCTTTCTTCCTCTCTCCTCTCCTCTTTCTTCTCTCTCCCTTCCTCTCCCTCCCAGTGCCTCTCTGTCTCTCTCCCTCTCTCTCCCTCTCTCTCTCTCTCTCTCACACACACACCTCTCTCTCTCTCTCTCTCTCTCTCTCTCTCTCACACACACACACACACACACACACACACACACACACACACCTGTCCTGTCCTTTACCGGAGTCACTCATCTTGCAAGGCTGGCTAATGGCACAGGCATGTCAGGGGCCCATATTTCTAGCTACAGCTTCTTCCACTAGGACAGTGTTCTTTATCTCAGTGCCTGGACCTTCTCAGGGGTTCCTCAGGGAATGTGGATCAAGTATTGAGGAAAACACTCATCTCCCCAACACTCTCTGAGATCCAAGAGTTCTCTCTTAAGAGTGGGCATCACATGAAGGAGATGAATTTGCCCGTGTGACCTGAAGGTTTCTAACCTCATACCTGAGGTGGTCTCACACTCGTTCTGGACACTGGCACTTCAGTGAAGCCTAGTTGATCAGATTTGCTAAATCTTACCTTAAAAATGCAAAGAGCAGGCTCTGTAAAGCCACACAGCCCAGGGCTGCTCTCTCAGGGAGCCAAGGTGCCCTCTTGCCCCAGGCCCAGTCTTAAGGAGAAGTTTTCCTAAAAAAGGACCACTTCCCAAACCTGTGTGGCTTCTCCAGTGGCAGAGTATTTCCCTGCTCTGTCCCTGCCCTCAGCCCACACTGACAGAACTAGCACATAACTCAACTGGACCATCCTGAGAAGGGTTTGGGCAAAAAAGAATCAAGTGTGCAGGCAACAGTCATGCGGTTGGTGGCGCCCAGCGCAAATGGGAATTTGAGGCTCCTTGTCCATAAATAATTAAGAATCTCAGAATAGTGACAACAGAGCATGAAAGCACTGGGCCTTCTGAGTGCAGGGTCCTGTGTGATTGCATAGGCCACACACACAGAAACTGGGCCCGCCTGCCGATGACTTCCCCTGAGCCCACAGCCTTGATGCCTGCCCTTGACATCCTTCCAGCCACTTTCCCTACCTGCCTCTCCAGCCCTGGGCTGAGCCACACAGGGCTCTGAAGGAAAAACATCTTCCTTCCTTATTTATCGCCTATCTCTCATTCTCTGAGCCTAGACAATTCCATCATTCACTGCCTGACCAGTACATACCCTGTGGTCTCCATCATAAGTCTCTGGGCTCCCCCAACCTCCTTGTTCCAGTTCTTTCCCTGTCTGCAGCTCACGCCCACCCTCCACACACCTTGCCATCTCTTTCTGGTCTCTCTCCCCTGTGCAGCTGTTACTGCATCTCCCTGCCATTGCTTCTGAAAGCCATTGCCTCATTTTTTCCTCTGGTCACCAGGATTCTGCCCAACCAAAGCATTCTGCCTGCAGCTTGGGAATATTCCCACCCCTCATAACAACCCCGCTCAGAGTTTTATATGACTGCTGGACTTTAAAGACATTTCATAAGTGACAGGAGATATCTAAAAGTTTGTTTTTATTACTACTCTTATAAATGAGGAAATAGGAATGTGGATGGGGTAAGTGGCTTGTCCAAGGTTACATAGCTAGTGAGTAGCAAAAAGCAAAGACAGGATTCCAGCCCCTGCTGACTCCCACTACAACTCCCAAAGTTGGGACTGATGGGGTCATAGGAGAATAAAAGAATAAGGACATAAAGGAAAAAGACAGTATGAGTTTTTTTAAAAAACAATGGCTGCATTTGTTTGGCCCCATTGAGAGGTGGGGATCTGTGTCCCTTCTCTTGAGTCTGGACAATCTTGTGACTGCTGCAACCCGTAGAGTAAGGTAGAAGTGATGGAGGGCTGGCAAAGGTCTGCCTGGTTCCCCTGCGGGGAAAGCCAGCCTCCATGTAAGAATCCAGGTGTCCTGACACTGCCATGCTGCATATAAGAATCCAGGCATCCTGAGACTGCCATGCTGCATATAGGAATCCAGACGTCCTGAGACTGCCATGCTGCATATAAGAATCCAGGCGTCCTGACACTGCCATGCTGCATATAAGAATCCAGGTGTCCTGACA
>JAPYYA010004484.1:0-11753 GCA_028533165.1 Leontopithecus rosalia | reverse complement strand
CTTCATACTCAACACACTAAAAATGAGGCAACAGTAACTAGGGCACACCTCATTATTTTCATGAGAGGATCAGAGTGGGTGATCCTGGGTTTTGGAAAGGACAAAAAGACATTTGTGCAGAGAAAGGATTTCTGAGTCCTCTGAAGCTGCTGAAATCATAGAGCAAATAGTTACGCTGGTTGGTTGGAGAGCTGCTAGCCTCTGACTTGAAGTAATTGTATTGAAATGTTTCTCTTGCTCAACTTAGGACAGCAGGATCATTTCATTAGAGCAGAATCCCTGTTCCTTCCTATTCATTCATTAGGAACATCTGCCTTTGCTCCTCTTGCATGTTCATTCTCAGTATAAATTGGAAGCCCTGTTCGCTTTTGTTACATGTTCTTGCAGCACCATTTACAACTGAGGACTGTGTTCTGTTCAGCCTCAGTGTCAGAGCTTGTCCACTGTTAGGACCAGGTGTGGAGGAAGGTGGCAGCTGTTAGAGAAAAGGTCTAGGAAGACAGGGAATTCCCATCTGTGCCCCAGGCTTACTCAGTCCCAGGAGACAGAGGTCACCTGAGCAATGAGTGATTTGATGATGGCAGAATAAAAAAATGGGTCCAGTGCAACTCCAGTTAGAGACCATCATTCTCTGGGGAAAGAAATTTGGTGTCTGTAGCACCACAATTTCTGATCAGTGAATTTGGAAGGACTATGATGCCCCTTCTAGCTACGAAAGGCTCAGGGCACCTCTATCATGGCTGTGCCTGGGACACCGAGTCCCAGACTCGGAGAAGTGGTCTGTTGCCAATTATTCTCAGAAACCCATGATCCATAATTACATAAGCTCTGACAGTGCACTAGATCTCACAGATACAAATTGCAGCATCACCCACAGACAGGTGGAAGATTCTATTGCAATATAATCATTGTACTTCTATTTATAACAAGTACCATATGACAATGTATAATATGAAAAATAAAATTAAAAGCAATACAATCAATGGTATAAATAAAGCACTTCTTGAGTTAAAGGCCTCAGGAAAATTATTTCAAATCAAATGAGCTGGGCAGCAGTGAAAACACTCAGAGTCTAGAAATCAGATTTCCTGAGGGAATCACAGTGAACTGGCAGGTGGGGTGAATGCATGCTTCTGTCTATCAGGACAGCAGCAATGGCAAATGGAAACAAAATAAAGGATACACGTGTGGCTTCAGGAGGCAGAAGAAATGAAGTCTTATTTTTATCCTGATGGTATTATCAAGTAAGGACCACAGAAGTTGCAAGGTCTTTATTTCAAACAGGAAAAAAGGTTTGGGATTTTGTTGCAGAAACCTTCCCAGGTGACAGGGATAGAAGAAGCTTTGGAAGAAAGGTGTTCTGGGGATGTAGCCTCAGACGTTAGAGATGCCAGACAACCCAACATGTGGGAGAAGAGGCCTCTTTCCTGCCCATGACAACCTTATGTGCATGGGTAGGACAGCAGCTGCCAAGACCTCTAGAAGTTGCATTTCTGCCCTGAAGGCGAAGGTGAAGACACCCACACCTTGCTTGGAGCAGTGAGCTGGCTCTGAGGATTCATAGAATGCATGGGCCATGATTGTTTTCACCACCTGCATTTGCAGTCACTGTGTTTCAGGAATGGATCTGTGATCTCTTCCTACCCAAAGGACCACTGAGGTCCAAATCTGCTTCTTTCCCATGAAAAGTGAGGAGCAAGGAGAGGCCTCTGTTCAGGGTCTCTAGGAGCTGCCAGGAGGGAGAGGAGGAGGTTTGTGAGCAGGAAGGAGGCGACTGTGCCACACTGTGGCTGAGCTGCTGGCAGAGAGATACACTGCAGAGTCCTGCTGCTCTGTGTACTGGATCTTCAGAGTGGAGAAGGATCCCCCAGCCCTCTCTGCAGAGAACCGATCAGAGCCCTGATTTGTCTAGTTGAGCTTCATACCGGAAGTAAGTCAGAAACTCTGGGCTCTGCCCCAGGGTCTGTCGGTACCAATACAGCGTTTCATGACCTGAAACTGGATCACAACTGAAAGCTATATCCTGTCCCCTCTTTGTGACTTTGTACCTGGGAGCCTGGGAGACTCCAGCACCTGTGTGATCTGTGAAAATAGAATTTGGCAACAGAATAAGGAAGAACATTTGTAGTCATATCACACACACACACACACACACCTTACACACAGAAAGAAAAAGAAACTAATTGGTGTTCTGAGGACTCACCTGTCCCTAGGAAACCCAGGAACACCCAGCAGAGGAGCCTGGTGCCCATGGCAGGGTCAGACAGAATGGGGGCTTTATCAGATCAGTGTCACTGTGAGCAGGAGCAGAGGAGGAGGGATGTCCTTATCTACACAGGGCACTTCCCAAGTGACATCACTTCCTCTCTCAATCTCCAGGACCTCAAGGTCACAGCATTTATATCAGAACAGACTTGGGTGATGCTTTAAGTATTTATAATCTCCTTTTTATAACATCAATGCACGGCTCATTGCTTTGTGCTCCAGAACTGTCTGGACCCAGAGGCCTCACGCTGCATCTCTGCGTTGATCTCCTTATCCCACAGCCACTCTCTCTCTGCTGGGCATGTCCTGTAGGAGGTGACAACAGTGCCCCCTACACAGGGCACCAATGGGTGACCTCATTGTCTTTCCTGCAAATCAGGGTCCTCTGTTCCATCCCCATTCATCCCCAGCTGCCTCTATTCCCCCAATCCCAGGTGCCCAATGGGATTCTCCCATTACATGGGTTCCCTCATTAGCTAAACATCATGCCTTTCTTCTGGGATCATTTCCCACCTTTGTTAACTATAATTCAGAAAAGATACCTTGGTAGCAAACTCGTAGCAACTATTTTTTATATTCCTGTTCTAAAAGGGTTTTTTTTTTTTAAATAAATCTCACCTTAAATGAAGGAGAATGACAATTGAGCTAATGGTTATTTTTAACCACTATCTTGACTGACTGTGGTTCTCCATCTATTCCCATGGGAGGTATTTCTCTTTCCTTTCTGACTGCTTTCAAAATCTTCTCTTTGTCCCTCATGTTCTACAATTTCCCTATGACTTGACTACTTGTCTTACTAGAGATTCATTTTGATTCTGAAAACTCGGAATTCTGAAAATTTCTGAAAAACTCTGAATTTAAACACCTCTAAAAAATTCTCAGCTAACATCACCTCATAACATTCTACCTATTTTATCTTGTTGAAACTTCAATTATATGTGAGAAAAATGGGAAATTATTAAAAAATATGCATATTCTACTATATGGAAAACATCCATTTTGTCTTCTCTGTTCTTTAACTTCTTTCATATTTCAGTTTTAATTTTCTGTCCTGCATTCTAGACACTTCTTCACATCCATCTTTAACATCTCTTTAGGAGCAGCTGTTTGACTTTGCATTTTGTCGTCAGTGATTCTATGACTCATTTCTAGAGATGCTGTTTGATAATTTTTATGAAAGTCACTGATGGTTTTGGACCATCATCCTCTTTTTCCTTTTACAGTTCCCCCACGTGTTCAATTAAATGTCGCTCTCCAAACTTTCATATCTTATAATGCCAAAATTTTGAGTCTTCAGGTTTGCTCGTCACCTGTTTGTTTTTTGTGCTCAGGCTTCCTCATTCCTATGTCCTAATATTCTTCATACTAGGAATCTATTTGTTCCATGATAGTCTGTGGAATTCCAGAGAGGCCTGGCCTGAGAGTGCACAACACCAAAAGCCTGTCATTTTCACAGGCATCTCCAGTCTAACTCACAAGTGTATGGGACCGAGAACTGTCTGCTGCACTCTGGGCTGCCAAATACACCCACGACAAAGGTTGGAAGGGTCAGAAATGCTCTCTGGACAGTCCCAAGGAAGGACTCAGAATAGAATTCAAATTTTCTAATTATTTTTAATAAAATTATTTTCACGAATAAATCCCATTAAGCCACGTAGTCATCATGACATTGTCTTCCAAGGGGAAATTAGACACACACACACACACACACACATGCATACACACACACACACATACACATGCATACATACACACACACACACACACACACACAGCCTCTGGTGAAGGGAGACATCAGGCACAGGATTAAAGTTAGTAGCCAGGGCCTGGAACATGTACATACAAATTGTGTCCACATTCAACTGGGCAGCCTAAGTGGCCTCAGATGAGGAGTCCAGGGACTGGCAGGTTGAGAAAGTTGTGTGAGCCGATGCCTTAATCTGAGAGAATGTATCCTGTGCTGGACTGTGTTAACAGCTTTGCAAAGGCAAGAATCTGCCTTTCCCAGAATGCCATTTCTCTTATAATGCTGGGTTAGGGGTGGTCAAGGACATATTGGTGTAAAATTTGGAAGAAAAGATGTAAAACAATCACTATTACAGCTGGCAGGACATTGTGGTCAGAGAGTAAGAGTCAGTGACCAGCAGATACAGAGGCTTCGATGAACTTTGAATGCTCTGCTCTTGAGTCTAGGAGTGTGCTGGAGCCAGCTTGTATGACTCAGAAGAGCCAAGTAGGCATATTCTTCCCAGCTCCCTATTTAGTGAAGCAATGGTGACAGCTTGAAATCTGTCATAGTGGGTAACCTCGTAAAATAGAAATTAGTAAATGCTACCAGGCATGCTCCCACCTTACAGACACCTGGTTTAGCAGCACAGCACCAACATTTCTCAAAGTTGCTAATTACGAGGCCATAGTAATGACCCCTGAAGATGTCTGAGCCTCTACTGTGGCCGTGCTGGTCACTGGAGGACAGGGTGAGGGCTCTGTCATCTGACCAGGACATAGAAGCTGATGATGGAGCTGCCGTAGGTGGAAAATGTGTGGACTTGATCAGCACCGACTAGTTCATTTCCCATTTCTGATCCTTACAAGCCAGGTGACACTGGGGGAAATGACTCAATGTCCCTGAGCCCACCATATGGAAAGGAAGAATAAGAGTGTTTGATTTGCAAGATTGTTGCAAAGCTTGAAGATATACTACAAATCCGAAGAATCTGGCACACATCTGGGGCTCAGCAGTCACTCTTCTTCTAAAGTTACCCAGGAAGTGACAAGCTGCAAGAGGATGCAGCAGAGAAGCAGGAGCACTCAGGGCACAGGAAGCCTGGGCTCTGTTGCTTGGGAGAGCTCTGTGCTCAGCAGGACACAAGACGTGCCTTCCAAACAACTTGAAGCTTCCCTTGAAGGAGTGAAACCTGGCTGGGGCCAGAAGCTCTCAAGTCAAAGCTGAGGCAGAAAGTTTATATACAGAATGTCAGTGACTATCAGGCTGTGCCAAGCTGCTGGCACAGAGATACAGGGCCGAGTCCCCCTGCTCCAAGGCGCTCACATTCAGCTCAGAGCTATAGTCATGGAACTGGTAACCTGAGAATCGATTAGGGAAGTTTCCTCTGTTTCTCTCTTCCTCTTCATCATACTCAAGGATAAACTGGGGCCACTGACCTAGGGCCTGTTGGTACCAGGACACACTGGTGTGCCCAGAGATAGGAGAGCATCTCAGAGTCACTTGCTGTCCTCTCGTTTTGATCAGGTGTGTGGGTCTTTGGTTGACTCCAGCTTCAACTGGGTCTGTGGGAAAAGCAGATGGAGGATGAGCACAGGAGACAACCTGGAGGTGCATCTCCAGGGTACAGTGGAGGACACGGGGTGGGAAAGCTGAGAATGGGGGTGCTGTCCTGTCTGCAGGGACTCACCTGCTCCCAGGAGACAAAGCAACGCCCAGCATAAGAGCTTGTGGTTCATGGCACAGTGGGGCAGGCAGCACTGAACTGATTCAGGGTTTGGTCCTCCTGGGAAAGAACCTGAGTTCAGGGCCTTAATTTTCCTGATGGGAGCGGTATCCTGTGATGTCACTATCCTGTGTTCTCCCGCTGCAGGAGGCTTCCTTAGGTCCAGTGCCCCGGGGACCCTGTATTCTCTACTTCTCCTGCAGAGCCAGAGGGCTGGGTGAGAGCAGAAGCATCTGTGATGAAACAGTTCATCTGTTTTATCACACTGCCCCAGCTGCCAGGCTGCCCCATCACCCTCTCACCCTCCTCCCACCTATTGCCGTGGTGCTCCATGCTGGAGTTCTCACACCTGCCCATCAGCAGAGGGTGAGGAGCCTGTGATTAAACCCTCAGGTTCCAGCTCTTCCTTGCTGTCCTCACATCATCTTTCTGATACTTTATTCACATCAATGTATCTTACTATGTTTTCCTTTCCCAGGCAACATTCCCGGCCCCTTTCCTGAGTGGCTGGTGGTGCAGAGTCTCCAAGACAGTCCATCTGATCAGATCCAATGCAGACCTGGGTTGTCTGTAAATTATCAACAGTACAGATTCCCCAGAAATAATTCTAGGGCTTTATCAGCTCACAGCACAGACCTAGCCAGCTTGGGACTGAGCACCCTCAAGGCCATGTCTGGACAGCATATGTTAGTTCCTCTAGATCCACCCTGCCTTCAGAGGCTGACCCCAGTGCATTATGTTAACTGGCTCCCTTTTCTCTAACTCCAGAGCGAGTTTGGCTTGTGGAGACAGGACAGCAGAGGGAGGCACAGCACAGGACAGCACAGTCACCAACTGTGCTGGTTGATAAAATCTATTCTTTTTGCTCCCTTCTTGCTGAGTTAAATTTCCTGGTGGCTAAAAGTAGTCACACAGTAGCCTGAATGCTTTGCCGCTTAGATATTTCTTTCAGCAGATATCCTAGCTAATGGCTCATAATTGTTATATCCATAATGTCCTAGAACAAGACACAGCTTTGCCAAGATTTTTGCTAGTTATAACAAGGATGGCATTTACTTCTGTTTACGATACCTTGTTCTTCATTTCCCTTTGAGCGTTCACCCGAATTGCCCTTAATGGTCTGTTTTCAGCAATCGAGGCTTTTGCTGGTCTGCTTTTCCAAATTCTTCCAGCCTCTACCCATTACCCATTTCCCATTCACCAAAGCTGCTTCTACATTCTCAGGTATTTGTGATAGCAACAGCGTCACTCTTGGTACCATTTTTTCTTTCAATTTCTTTCTCACTGCTGTAAAGAAATACCATAGACTGGTGATTTATAAGGACAAGAGATTTATTTGGCATATAGATCTGGAAACTGGGAGGTCCATGATCAGGGGGCCACAACTGATGAGGGTCTCCTGCTGTCCTCCAAGGCAGAAGGAAGCGGAAGCAGGCACCCAAGACAAAGAAAACGACTGAATTTATCCTTTCGGTCAGAAGACCATTCCCAAGACAACTAATTTACTCCCACAATAAGGGCATCAATCTCTTTCTGAGGGCAGACCCCTCATGACCTAGTCACCTCTTAACTGTCCCACCTCCCAATACCATTACACTGACAAATTTCAACATGAGCTTTTGCAGAGACATGCAAGCACAGCACACACATCTACACTATGAGTCAGTATTTCTACTCTGAATTCTATACCTTAAAAAAATGCATATGTCCACAAGAAAGAATTCCACAAGAACGTTTACAACAACTTTATTCATAATAGTTGAAGGCAAGAGTAACATGGCTATCCATCAACAGAAGAATGGATAAATGATCTGTGGTATATTTATGCAATGGAATATTAGTCATCAGAAAGAATGACCTACTGATACAATAATATGAATACTCCCTAGAAATACTAATTTTGGAGGAAAATAACTCAATAAAAATATTGTATGATTCCATTTATATGAAGTTCATGAATAGACAAAACTAGTCAATGGTGATAAAAATTTTAAAAAGTTATCTCTGGGATAGAAATGAATTGGAAAAGAGCATGAGGACACTTTCTTGAGTGATGGAAAATTGTTTTAATCCTTTCAGTTCTTGTTGCACTGGTGTTTGCATTTGTCAAAATGTACAAGGATGTCCTTATATTAATATTTGTGTTTTACTCTCATTAATTATACCTTAATAAAAAGAATTACTAAAAAGTGCACAGATTGAATAAAATATAGGAGTCATTTACAAATGTATGCTTGTGTTCTGTACAGCCCAATTTAAAAATGAATCACACAAAAATAAGAAAAGACAGGAGCACACAGATGTGTGTAAGATACAGAGAATGTGAGAAGTGTTCAGTGACTGAAATGGGAAACATCGAAATTTGGCATCAAAATAAGCTCAGCTGCCGAGTGGGCTGAAACACAGCTGAGGATCAGTATCAGGGAAGGCTGTAGACAAAGCTTTCTAAACGTAACTTCATATGCTGTTGAAATCATTCTGAGAACCGTGAGCTGCTATCACTTTCATAACTTGGGAAATTGGGCATTCATGAGACTCACAGTTGAGCCTTTCATTTTGGCTTTCAACAGATTGGCCAGTTGGTGAATTGATTTTTTTTTTTTTTTTTTGCCAAGCAAGCAGCCTTCTCCCCTCTTTGTGAGTGGGGTCCTGGGTGACCTGGCACTCCCCCTTTGGCAGAGTCACAGAGGGGAATTGGACACAGCACAGACACATGGGGTTCCCTGCACATGGAGTTTGCACTCCCTGTGAAACCCAGCTGTGCACCACCCAGTCCTGCAGTTAATGGATCCCAATGAAAGAAACCTTGCTTCTGGGTGTTCACTTTACCTATAAGTGGTAAAGAGGGATAGAGCTGGAGAAAAAGAAAGCGTTTGTTTAATATTATTCTGTAATATTTTACAAGAAAATAAATTGAGGAGCTCATACATTTCCATCTAAGCCAAAGTTCTCTATCTCAATCTAAGAGATAGAGAATAGCTGAATTCCTTCCTTAATCTACCCTGAGAGGACTCAACCACTGCTCTATACCCATAAATACTTAGTAGAGACTTATTTATAGTCTTTTTTCAATAATCAGTTGATTATCTTGAGGTCTAATGGAACAGTTTGGTGCATCTACTAACATTTTCCTTCAGTAGTTTGTTTAGTTTGTTTACTTGGGTGTTTTAGAACTTGTTATCAATATTTTTTGTCCTCCAGAGAACACAGGTTTGGTATCCAATGGAAACCAAGTCAAGATGACGTTATCAGCATGACTTATAAACTTGTAGAATCCCAGATCACTCAAGCAGGTTAAAGCTGTTGCCTGGAGAGACCACAGGGAAGATGAAGTGCAGCAGAAATGCACTGGGCTCAGGGCACAACCCACCCCTGGCTTTCCCCTGTTCCTCTGAGGCAGTTAGTTGCTCCTCTGCACCTGCCCCTGACACCAAGCCTGCCCTGGCCAAAATATCCAACTGAAGATCTCACTGGAGATTAGAGGGACTTCCTGCCTCTTGCATAGCTGTAGGTAGCCTAGCAA
The DNA here is from genome assembly GCA_028533165.1 of Leontopithecus rosalia. Lineage (NCBI taxonomy): Eukaryota > Metazoa > Chordata > Mammalia > Primates > Cebidae > Leontopithecus > Leontopithecus rosalia. The sequence goes on along the minus strand of JAPYYA010004484.1, from coordinate 2,513 downwards.
TCACTGAAAACTGCTGTAACAGCTGCATAATATTGGAACCAAGCCCTAATTTTTCTTAACCCATTCCCTGCTAAGCTGCTCTCCCAGACTCCCCGGAGTCCTTTAGATCCCAGTGGACCACAGTGTCACCTTGTGGCCAATAGGTGAAGTTTCATCATTGTTTCTTCTGCAATGGCCCAAGGAATGCTGGGAAGTGAGCTGGGAGATTATTCCAGAAGAGCCATCCCCATCCGGCAGGTTTTATGATCAGCTTCCCTAAACCCTGTTCCCAACACTAGTTCTAACCCTGACTATTGCTCTGAGTTACCGAGCTTAATATCCGCCCCTCATTCTGAATAAGTTTTATCGCATTGCTCCAGTTTATAGTCTTAAGTTTTCCTCCCTTAAAACTACCCTCTAAAGAAAGAGGAACAGAATGAGAGAAATGAAATAAAATAATATTTGATTTTAAACAGGAAGAAAACACAGATGTCGAAGTATAAAGAGATTATTTAATCTGAATCACTACAGATAAACAAAAATGTCCTCCAAAAATGACAATGTTACCCCAAAAGTATAGATCAGAAAAGATGAAGTCAAATGTGTATTAATAAAAAGTAAAATTGAAATATACAAAAGGAGACCTCTTACAAGGCAACAAGCAATGGTGGAGGGAGCAGTACCTAATGCAGAAAATAAGGATGGACATAATTCAGACCAGCAAAGGGCCTGCACAGGAAATGATCAACTTGTACAATGCACATCCACTGATCTGAACAGCAAAGAGGGAAAAGATGGTTCTGGAAGAGGCAGAGGGGTGCTGGGAGATGAGGACATGCTGGTGCAAAACAGTACCATAAGGAACCAAATCAACCAGGGGACTATGGATCACATAACTTTTCTTCTTCCTGTCCCCTGTGACAGCTGTACTGGACCAAGGATTTGCACCAGCACCCTAAATAGATGCCCCTGGGATTTGCTCCTCCTTAGATTCCATGGATGAACTCTTAGTCCTTCCTCATTGGCAAGGTCTGAAGGAGATGTCATCTCTTCCTCCCCTTCAATCCCACAGTATTGGGGATTGGCACAGACCTGTCAATTGGCATCAGCCTCTCAATTGGCATCGACCTCTCTCATGACATGCTCACATGCCCTCTAACTGTGCCTTTTCATTTCCACTAGACTGAAAATTAGATGTGGGCAATGAAACTTACCACCTTTATTATAGGATACGTAAGTGACTGCTTTGAAAACTATTGCTGTTTCTTTCACTGTCTCAGTTTATATATGAACAGGAAAAAAGGCACAATTTCTTAATTTAACCTAACCACAAAAACCTCCCCAAGTGCCAAAAACAATATAACTACCAAGTGATTGCTCTCCTAATTGGTGAAATGGCAAAATAAAACAACAAAAAAAACAAAAAAATTTGTAAAATAGTTTAAAAGAGGCCCAGAATCCCAGTCCCTCTTATACTAACATCATTCTGGCCTCCCTCTACCTAAGGAACAGACACAGCCATTCCTGTGCCCTGCATCTGGCAGGAAAGGCCTCCTGGAGCCTGTGGGGAGCTGGCAAGGATGAGCCTTGGTGATTCTGCCCCAGAGCAGGGATACTCTGGGAGCTCTGGACAACCTCCAGGGACTGAGATGGGGAGCAGCCGTACTCAATCTTGGAGAGAAGAATACTTAGGGTGTCACCGTTCTGACCTCTCAGCCAAAAGTAAAACCGGAGTCATTCCTGACTGGCATGGAGCTGCTTAGTTTCCAAAGCAAATTACTCCTTGTTTCAGGGTCTGTCAATACCAAGCAAGAATAGTGGGGCTGTAAGGGATTTACAACCCAGAGTTGCTGCTTGCCCATCTCTATTCCCAATGACTCTAGCATCTGAATGTTCCACACTAGTAAAGATAATTTGAAAATAAAACTTGTTCAGTGATACCTTTGGTTATATTCAAAATAGTTGTCAAGTTCCACACTGGCATGCTTGTCGGAGACACAGAGCTACAGAACAAGAGAATTTGGAGATTGAATAGAAATAGCAACAATCAAGGCCCCAGTAGATGATGGCCTCTAGGAGCAAGAGTAGAGGAGAGGTGAACTCTGAGCCCTTTTGTCCCCACAAGACGTGGCATAACAGGGACATCAGAAAATACTCCAGTGATGTGCTGCTAAACTGGGTGTCTGTAAAGGTGGGGAAATGCCTACTAGCATTTATTATTTCTGTTGTACTAGCATACCCCTCATGGCAGTTTTCAAGCTGTCATTGTGGCTTCACTAAACAGGGACCTGGGAAGAGTATGTCTATTTGACTTTTCTGAGTCATACAAGCTGGCTCCAGCACATCCCTAAACTCAAGAGCAAAGCCCTCAAAGTTCTTCAGTGCTTCATACTCAACACACTAAAAATGAGGCAACAGTAACTAGGGCACACCTCATTATTTTCATGAGAGGATCAGAGTGGGTGATCCTGGGTTTTGGAAAGGACAAAAAGACATTTGTGCAGAGAAAGGATTTCTGAGTCCTCTGAAGCTGC
>JAPYYA010004483.1:0-11753 GCA_028533165.1 Leontopithecus rosalia | reverse complement strand
AGAATAAAGCAATATTTTCATTCACCCTCCCTCTTTCTCTTCCTCTTTCTTCCTCTCCTTTACTCATTTTTTTCTCTTTCCTTCCTTCTCTCAAAAAAAAGAAAGAAATCAACTTGTAAACCTCTAGATTCAGGTCAGCAATATCTCTCTCATTGCTTGATTTCCTTCCTTCCCTTCCCTTCCTCCCTCCCTTCCTCCCTTCATTCCTTCCTTCATCCCTTCCTTTCTCCCTCCCTTCCTCCTTCCCTCCCTTCCAGCCTTCCTCCCTTCCCCCCCAAAAAAAATAAAAATAAAAAATAATAATAAAAATAGGGCCTGGTGCGGTGGCTCACGCCTGTAATCCCAGCACTTTGGGAGGCCGAGGTGGGTGGATCACCTGAGGTCGGGAGTTTGAGACCAGCCTGACCAACATGGTGAAACCCTGTGTATACTAAAAATGCAAAAATTAGCTGGGTGTAGTGGCACATGCCTGTAATCCCAGCTACTCAAGAGGCTGAGGCAGGAGAATTGCTTGAAACCGGGAGGCGTAGGTTGCAGTGAGCCGATATCACGCCATTGCACTCCAGCCTGGGTGAAGAGCAAGACTCCATCTCAAAAATAATAAAATGAAACAAAATAGAAAAGGAGGATGACAGTGGGAGAGCAGGAGGCTGGTGACTGGGACCACTGCAGAAGGCAAAGGACACCGGCTGAGCACCTAGGTGCCTCATCCCTTTAATATGCAGCTGAGGGGAGGGATTCCCAAGGTTGGAGATCTGAGGAGCTCTCCCAGGATGCCAGAATGGGTGGAGCTAGGTTTAGGAATAGGCAGGAAAACTGAAATGCAGCAGCAGCTCATCCAAGGCTTCTAACCGGGACAGCAAACTCTGATTTCTAGTTCTTATCCTGGCCTCCCCAGAGGGGAGCTTCCTAGGTGGTTATACAGCTAAGTTGCAGTGAGCCGATATCACGCCATTGTACTCCAGCCTGGGTGACAGAGCTCCCTTGATCCCAGCCTTTGCCCTCTTTTGCCCCGCTCTCAAAAATAAAGGGATCACATCAGGAAGTGTAGACATCAAGAACTTCCTGACATTCCAGAGAGTGGTTCTAGTTGATGAGGTGGAACCTGTAGCCCGACGAGGCTGGACTCTCCTTCCCTGGAGACTGCTCTCAGACTGGACAATGGGGAAACTGATAAAATGCCCAGAGAGGTCAGAATGGCTGGTGAGGGGGATAGGATGGCTAGAGAAAACCTCCACACCCCCGGCCTACACAAATACGCATCCCATCCCTTCTGCTTCCCTCTAGGCTATTAGATTTCAGCTACAGCCTCTTATTAGAATAACCTACTCTTACCTCGGATAGTCGCGTCTCTCCACCTAGCTGCCAAGGTGACCTTGTACAACAAAAACGGAATCATTTCTCTCTTATTTAAAGCATGAAATCCAAATGCTTGCCCTTGGCCTCCAAGGCTCTGCATGACTCAGCCTTGCCTGCCTCTGACCTACCTCTCCTTACCTAAGTCGGCAGCCCTCTGATCTCCTTTCTAGCCTCAAACCTGCTGAGCTTGTTCCTTCTTCCTCAGATGCTTTCCTGCCTTCCTCTTTGTTTCCTGGCCATCAGAGTCTCAGCTCACTTTGACATCTCTGCAGAGGCCTTCTCTGACCGCCTCTAAACCAAAGTGGTTCCTCCTGGCTCTCTATTGAGCCTCTGTTTGTTTTCTATCTGGCACATACTGCCACCTGAACTTATTAATTTATGTTTACCCGTTTATTATCTATCTGTCTATCGATCGATCTATCTATCATCTATCTCCTCCACCAGGAAGTTAAGTTCTATGAGGGCAAGAGATTTATCTCTGATCATCTGATTCTCCAACACCCAGCACAGGTCAGAGCAGACAGCATGTTAGAGTAGACACTCGCTGCATTATTTCCTGAGTGTGTGAATAAACAGGCAATAATCGTTTGTCCTCAGGCTGGGAGGAGTCAGCACTGTGGGCCTGGGGACATGCACTGAAGAGATCCTGACCATCCTAGCCCCTCCCTGCAGGCTCCCCCTCTCCACACACAAGGCAACACTAGAGAGGGGCAGGTCCTTTCTAGGAAAGCACATCTCATAGGGGATACTTTAGGTTGTGATACTTTGCTTGGCAAGAATATTCTTCAACAACTTATTTTAAATATTAGAGGTGTCAAGTGTTTATAAACATAGGCTTGTATTAATAGATAGTTGATTTCTTGACAGAAGGATTAGGGAGAGGGAGTTAAAGAATTGGGAGCCACCAGCAGCTAGAGGAGAAGTGAGGACAAGTCAACATAATAATACTTTGGTCTAAAGTGCCCAAAGAAATCAATGAGACCTGAAATCCAGTGGCAAGAACAAACAGAAACACACAGGTGGCACACATCTTTTCGGAACACAAACACGGCAAAAAGTCAGCCATTCCCAAACTGGCCTAATTCAAGTCACCAGAGCATAGTTAAAAACACGATTCCGGCAGGGCATGGTGGCTTAAGCCTGTAATCACAGAATTTTGAGAGGCCAAGGCAGGCAGATTATCCGAGGTCTGGAGTTTCTGGCCAACATGCCAAAACTGCATCTCTACTAAAAATATAAAAATTAGCCAGGCGAGGTGGCACACGCCTGTAACCCCAGCTACTCAGGAGGCTGAGATAGGAGAATCACTTGACCCGGGAGGCAGAGGTTGCAGTGAGCAGAGATCAGGCCACTGCACTCCAGCCTGGGCAACAGAGAGACCCTGTCTCAAAAAATAATAATAGGGCCGGGCGCGGTGTCTCATGCCTGTAATCCCAGCACTTTAGGAGGCTGAGGTGGGTGGATCACGAGGTCAGAAGATCGAGACCATCCTGGCCAACATGATAAAACCCCATCTCTGGTATTCAGACGGGTTTCGTAAAAAACGAAACAAAGTTATTCCTGAGAGTGTTTAAAATTACTGAAGTACACCTGCGAGTTGTTACATATATTTTTGTCACATAATTTCATATAATTTAGAAGAGTTTTATTTTCCTTTAAAAATCGTTGTTCCTGGTTTAATTTTTTAAATTTTTTATTTAAAATTTTTTTTTTAAATTTTGGTTCTGTTTTAGGAAAGGGGACTACCACAGGTATCTGGCAGAGTTTGCCACAGGGAATGACAGAAAGGAGGCTGCAGAGAACAGCCTCATGGCCTACAAAGCTGCCAGTGATATTGCAATGACAGAACTTCCGCCAACACATCCTATTCGCTTAGGTCTTGCTCTCAATTTTTCCGTATTCTACTACGAAATTCTTAATTCCCCTGACCGTGCCTGCAGGTAAGTTGTGGGGAAGAGCAAACGCTCTCAGCATGAAAGTTCAGGGTAGCTGTTTGGGCTTTCCGTATTGTTTCTGGGCCCTGCCTTTATAGACTCGGCTGAGTACTTCTGGCTCTTACTGAAACTACTTTGGGTAGTATTAAAACAGACCTCTCAACCTACTAGCATAGCGGTCAGGAGAAGTATTCTGATGTGGGATAGTTTTGTTGTTGGTAGATAGAAAATGTTAAAATGAGGAGAGGAATTATAATTGTTTTCATTTTTGTATATTAGTTTTCAGTCTTTTTTTTCTATTGACTAGAACTTGGAGATTTTTTTTGTGACGATTTAGGATGGAATTTGTTCACTATGTTTTATTAGTTGATATATTTATTGTAGCGTATCAGTAGCAGGCTTAAAGCATAGTAAGAAATAGTGCTCCACATACCTTTAAGTTAATTTTTATTAGTTGTATTTGCTTTTTTTATATATCATTGTCACTTACACACTGGAATAACTGAAAAAAAGATTGCTGTCTGTCATTTCTAATTTTGATTTGGGACTTAATTTTTGTAATACATTTATTTAAATACTCTAGGTTGGTGAAAGCAGCTTTTGATGATGAAATTGCAGAACTGGATACGCTAAGTGAAGAAAGCTATAAGGACTCTACACTTATCATGCAGTTGTTACGTGATTAGCTGACACTATGGACTTCAGACATGCAGGGCGATGGTAAGGAAACAACCTCAAGGAAAACAGACATCTCTTTGAGTTGCAGGCTTTGGTTTTAAATTCTTTGGGATGTCTTTACATCAAGCTACAATTTAGACTCACCGCCTGCCTTCTAAACTGAGATTTTAACTAGTGCCTTTGTAGGAAATGGTACTAAAGTACCGTGCTCCATTGCTGGAAACTTGTACCTCATCCTTTATACACTGTTTCAAGTAGGGTGAAACCCCGTCTCTACTGCAAATACAAAAATTGGCCGGGCATGGTGGCAGGTCCTATAGTCCCTGCCACTTGGGAAACTGAGGCAGGAGAATCGCTTGAACCTGGGAGGGTGGAGGTTGTAGTGAGCTGAGATTGCACCTCTGCACTCCAGCCTGGGCAACAGAGCGAGGCTCTGTCTCAGAAAAAAAAAAAAAAAAAAAGCCTGGTGCAGTCCCTGACATATATATATGTCTTTATTTATTTATTGAGATAGAGTGCAATGACGCTACCTCTGCTCACTGCAACCTCCACCTCCTGGGTTCAAGTGATTCTCCTGCCTCAGCCTCCCAAGTAGCTGGGATTACAGGCATGTGCCAGCACATCCAGCTAATTTTTGTATTTGTTTTTTTGTAGAGACAGGGTTTCACCTTATTGACCAGGCTGATCTGGAGCACCCAGCTATTTCTATTTTTAGAGATTTTCAGGCCAGGCACGGTGGCTCACGCCTGTAATCCCAGCACTTGGGAGGCCAAGACAGGCGAATCACAAGGTCAGTAGTTCAAGACCAGCCTGGCCAACATGGTGAAACCCCGTCTCTAATAAAAATAAAAAAATTAGCTGTAATCCCAGCTACTTGGGAGGCTGAGACAGGAGAATCACTTGAACCCCAGAGGTGAAAGTTGCAGTGAGCTGAGATCACGGCACTGCATTCCAGCCTGGGCAACAGAATGAGACTCTGTCTCAAAAAAAAAAAAAAAAAAGTTTTCATTGCAAACACTTTAACTAGAGTATTTTACTGAACTTAATTGTGATGTTGAGTATGTGCGTCTTAATGTTTACTTTAAATACAAAAGCCTAAATTTGTTACATTTGTTGATTTTAAAGGAAATTTTATTGTGTCTCTAAAGAATTATTTTTATCCCTGGTAGATTGTTGAGCAGGGATGGAGAAGAGGACAAATGAGTGTGATATGGGCATTATAAGATAGTTTTAAATTCGCTTTTGGTGGCCGGGCACAGTGGCTCAAGCCTGTAATCCCAGCACTTTGGGAGGCCGAGGCAGGTGGATCACTAGGTCAAGAGATTGAGAGCATCCTGGTCAACATGGCGAAACCCCATCTCTACTAAAAATACAAAAAAATTAGTGGGCATGGTGGCGCATGCCTGTAATCCCAGCTACTCAGGAGGCTGAGTCAGGAGAATTGCCTGAACCCAGAAGGTGGAGTTTGCAGTGAGCTGAGATCGCGCCATCGCACTCCAGCCTGGGTAACGAGCGAAACTCCGTCTCACACAAAAAAAAAAAATTTGCTTTTGGTGGTGGTAGTGGGGTTAGAAACAAAGTTTATTGTCCGTTTTAGCTGCAGTTCCTTTAAGAATGTTTCTTGGCTGGGCGCAGTGGCTCACGCCTGTAATCCCAGCGCTTTGGGAGGCCGAGGCGGGCGGATCACGAGGTCATGAGATTGAGACCATCCTGGCCAACATGGCTAAACCCCGTCTCTACTAAAAGTACAAAAAAATTAGCCAGCATGCTGGCACTCGCTTGTGGTCCCAGCTACTTGGGAGACTGAGGCGGAAGAATCGCTTGAACCCGGGAGGCAGAGGTTGCAGTGAGGCGAGATTGCACCACTGCCCTCCAGCCTGGTGACAGAGCAAGACTCTGTCTCAAAAAGAAAAAAGAAAAAAAAAAGTTTCTTACAACCGGGCGCGGTGGCTCACGCCTATAATCCCAGCACTTTGGGAGGCCAAGTCGGGTGGATCATGAGGTCTGTAGATTGAGACCATCCTGGACAACACGATGAAACCCTGTCTCTACGAAAAATACAAAAATTAGCTTGGTGTGGTGGTGCCGCACCTGCAGTCCGGCTACTCGGGAGGCTGAAGCATGAGATTTGCTTAAACTCAGGAGGTGGAGGTTTCAGTGAGCCGAGATACCACTGCACTCCAGCCTGGTTCCTGGTGACAAAGCGAGACTCTGTCTCAAAAAAAGAAGAAGGTTTCTTAGGCTGAAACATATGTTGCATTGCTTGAGGCTAGCTATAGTTCTGTTAGTGAAACCACTTACTGCATTGTCTTTGGAAGTGTTACACTTTCTGAAAATGCCTCTGAAAGTGGGCGTGTATGTTTCTTTGGAAGGAGCAGATCAGATTTCTGAGTTTTGGGTTATGATACTGAAGTGAGAATCAGGTGACTCAGCTTTTAACCCTCACTGGCTCTGAAATGTTTAGGATTTGACTAGATGAGTATTGGCGTGAGATATGTGATAAATGTAGGACCCGCTTAGACACTTCCAGCAATGCCAGAGGGAGCCACAGAACACTTCCCAACATGGTGTTTCAGGCACCTGCTACCAGCCATACCAGCCAACATGGTGTTTCAGGCACCTGCTACCAGCCATACCAGCCCTTGGGACTCAAACCCAATTCACCAACTCTGAACAATGGGTTCTAGCTTTGAAATTCGGTTCTAGGCTGGTTGCAGTGGCTCATGCCTGTAATCCCAGCACTTTGGGAGGCCAAAGCAGGAGGATTACTTGAGCCTAGGAGTTCAAGACTAGCCTGGGAAACATAGTAAGAGCCTGTTTTTAAAAAAAAGGAAAAGAAAAAAAGGCCAGGCACAGTGGCATGCGTATGTAATTCCAGCTACTTGGGAGGCTGAGACAAGAGAATTGCTTGAATCTGGGAGGCGGAGGTTGCAGTGAGCTGAGATTGCACCACTGCACTGTGGTGGGACAGAGCAAGACTTTGTCTCAAAAGAACAAAAATAGCCAGGTGTGGCAACAGATGCTACTCCGACGGCTGAGATTCGGGGATCTTGAAGCTGCAGTGAACCTTGATGGCGCCGCTGCACTCCATCTTGGATGACTGAGCAAGATGCCATGTCTTACCAGAAAAATAAGTCTGTTTTAACAACAACTATGAAGGAGAACGGCCAAACAGCTCTGGGCTCCTAACAGTCACCCCCACTCAGAGACTAGTATCTCTCTGCCTGTTTGAGAGCATGGAAGGAAAGCGTGTGGAGAATTTGGGAAGCAGGATTGACCTCAGGAAATCATGTCCCTCTCACCTCAGGGACATGTTTTTGAGAGTAGAGGTAATAAAGGTGACCTGGCTTTTTTTTTAATTTAATAAAAACATTTGATGTCAACTCATAACCAAGTTATATTACAAAATGAAATGGTTTATGGTAAGTAGTGCTTCTGTAGCTCACCATCACTGCTAACCAGTAGGTGATAAATCAAAGTAGACTACTTGTCTGTCCACATACAGAACTAAAGATAACCCTTATTCTTGGAAGTATAGTTTTAGGAAGTAGATCATCTTAAAATAGGGTAATACCTTTGCAGTTTCTTTTCTTTTTTGTGATGGATTCTCACACTGTCGCCTGAACTGGGCACTATCTTGGCTCAGTGCAACCTCTGCCTTTCGGGTTCAAGCGATTCTCCCGCCTCAGCCTCCTGAGTAGCTGGGATTGCAGTTGCCTGCCACCACACCCAGCTAATTTTGTTGTATTTTTAGTAGAGATGGGGTTTCACCATGTTGGCCAAGCTGGTCTCAAACTCCTGACCTTGTGATTCACCCACCTCAGCCTCCCAGAGTGCTGGGATTACAGGTGTGAGCCACCATGCCTGGCCTTGCAGTTTCTTTAAATCTACAGAATTCATTTCTGTTCAATTCCTTGTTTAGTCTATAAATCGAACAGCTGATAAAGTTTGGTTAAGCAGACTAATTTTCATTTAATATTTATTAAATGAAATATTTTTATTGATGTAATGTTTCAAGTCATGAAATGGTTCAACAATGAAAAATTCAGGTAGTCTATTGACATTCTGATACAACTAACAAACTCCAAATATACTAATAGATGTGAGTACAGAGAAATTGTTCATCAGTTTGAGAGGCTGGATTTGTCAAAAAATAATAGCATTACAGTTTTTGTTTGTTTTTGAGACTGCGTCTCGCTCTTACCGCCCGGGCTGGGGTGCAGTCATGCGATCTTGGCTCACTGCAACCTACTGTGCCACTGCTGCGTGCACCCCTCCACAACCCCCACCCCCCAGTTTAAAATGATTCTCCTGCCCCAGCCTCCTGAGTAGCTGGGTCTGCAGGCACATGCCACCAGGCCTGGCCAGACTTTGTTTTTTTTCTTTGAGACAGTCTTGCTTTTGTTGCCCAGAGTGGAGTGCAGTGGTGCAATCTTGGCTCACTGTAACCTCTGCCTCCCGGGTTCAAGCGATTCTCCTGCCTCAGCCTTCCAAGGAGCTGGGATTACAGGCGTGCACCACCATCCAAGGAACTCTTTTTTTCCCTATCTATACCTTTCAAGAGGATATTCTTACATCCTCCTCCAAGTAAAAGGGAGGAATAGACAGATTGTTTTTTAGAGTGAAGTTTATAGGAATTAAAAAGTCCCAAGTCTGTCTCCTTTATCATTGACCCTTTCCTTTGTCCTGCTCTGTTGGTTTATTTTTCTTGTAATGTTGCCTTCATATGATTGCTCTCCCTCCCTTTTTCCTTGCAATATAGATTCCTAATGGAAAACCCAACTCTCCCCTTCCTAAACGCTCCACTTTGTAAGTCATGATCCTGGCTCAGTGAATTCTGCTTTCCGTTTGGTTCTTCACTAATCATGCCTGTGTCTTTCCGTCCTGTTGCTCACAAACCGCCTGACTGCCTTCCAGGGCGCCTTTTATGGCCTGCTCCTCCTGCCTACTTGTGGTTGGGTGTGATGTATATGGCAAAGATATTTTTATGCCAAAGTTACATGGAACTTTTGCAAATCTCATGGTTGCTTACGAGTGAGTTGTGTTCTAGTGTTGTGTTTTAAGTATATTTGGCAGTGGTTTGCTGTTAATGAGAGTGAATGTTCGTATCAGGTTTCCTAAGTTTGAATACGTTATTGTCCTTTAAAGAACAGTTGGATGCCTATCAGTTCTTTCATCCGTAAGCCATGTTTTTTGTTTTTTGCCTTTTCATATTTTTTTCTGTATTATTAAGATCTTCATGTATCTTAAGTAGTTTTTTAATTAAAAATAAAAAAATTTTTTGAGATGAAGTTTCACACTTGTTGCCCAGATTGCAGTGCAATGGTGCAATCTTGGCTCACCACAGCCTCCGCCTCCTGGGTTCAAGCGGTTCTCCTGCCTCAGCCTCCTGAGTAGGTGGGACTACAGGCACACACCACCATGCCTGGATAATTTTGTATTTTTAGTAGAGATGGGATTTCTCCATGTTGGGTCAGGCTGGTTTGGAACTCCTGACCTCAGGTAATCATGCCTTGGCCTCCAAAGTGCTGGGATTACAGGTGGGAGCCAACGCGCCAGGCCAGTTTTTTAAAGATGGTCTTAAAATAAAAAAAAAAAAAAGACAGTCTTGCTGTGTCGCCCAGCCTGGAATGCAGTAGCATTCAAAGCTCACTGCAACTAGAACTCCACCTAAGCCCCCCAAGTACCTGGGACTGTAGACATGTGACCCCATGTTCAGCCTATATAGTTTTTTTACTTTTATTTTTATTTATGTATTTATTATTTATTTACTTTTTGAGATGGAATCTCACTGTCGCCCAGACTGGAGTCTAGTAGCACAACCTCCGCCTCCTGGGTTCAAGCAATTCTCCTGCCTCAGCCTCCAGAGTAGCTGGGACTACAGGGATATGCCACCGTGGCTGGCTAATTTGTAAGTGTGTGTGTGTGTGTGTGTGTGTGTGTGTGTGAGAGAGAGAGAGAGAGAGAGAGACAGAGTTTCACTCTTGTTACCCAGGCTGGAGTGCAAAGTGTGATCTCGGCTCACCGCAACCTCCACCTCCCGGGTTCAAGCAATTCTCCTGCCTCAGCCTCTCGAGTAGCTGGGACTACAGGCATGCGCCACCATGCCCAGCTAATGTTTTACTATTTTTAGTTGAGACGGGGTTTCACCGTGTTGACCAAGATGGTCTCGGTCTCTTGACCTCGTGATCCACCTGCCTTGGCCTCCCAAAGTGCTGGAATTATAGGCCTGAGCCACTGTGCCTGGCCTGTTTTTTTTTTTTAAGGTAGAGATGGGGTTTCACCGTGTTAGCTAGATGGTCTTGATCTCCTGATTTTCTGATCTTCCCGCCTTGGCCTTCCAAAGTGCTGGAATTACATACAGCATGAGCCACCATGCCCGGCCCAGCCTTTTATTTTTTATAGAGACAGGGCTTCACTGTGTTGCTCAGGCTCTTAGTAGTTGTTTTGAAGTTACATGTCAGTGTCAAACATTTCCATCACAGAAGAGATTTAAAAACTACCTTTACTGAAACCTTCATGCTGTAACAACATTTATCATTTTGGGATAAATGTTTAGGCTGGTTAAAGCTGTCCTTAGTATAAATGCCTCCTGTTTGTAGGCAGCTAGTCTGGGGATACTCGTCCATCCTAATGAAATAATTTAACAGCATTAGGAATGGATGGTCATCTGAACGCTTAAGATTGTTGGGTTAATTGATTTTTTATTTATTTTGATTCAAACTATTTAGCTATGTAGGAATTATAAGTGGTTTGTTTAAAGTACAAGAGAATCTATCTTTACCCGTTATATTATTTTTAAGGGAAAAGCCTGCATGCTTCTTTATTTGGGCTGACTTGTTTAATGCTTACTAATAGGTAGATGGCCTTCCAGTGAATAGGCTGGCTTCCTGTTGCATGTTGTAGTGTAGTTGAAACTCCCCAGGGTCACCATCCTGTTGAAAGGGAAAAAGAGCATGAGCGAAGTGTCCAAATGCTGTTCTTCAATAACCTCAGTGGTCTGGTTTATTTTGAGCATGCTGTGTTTCACTGAAGGAAAATCTGATTACAGTTTGGTGTATCTGGCTAAGATACAAAAGGTGAAATACTCTTTCACAACAGCCGAGCATCCCACAATAAAATACTGTAGAACTTCATGGGAACATTTTATTGCCCAGTTAACTATGTTGAAGCATTTCTGATAATTAGCTTGTGGGTAAATAAGATTTTGAAAAAAATTCGCAAAATATTCTTGATTCTTGAATAGGTGAGGTTACTGGGGAAGAGTATTTTGACCCAAGATGTATATGAAAGCTTGAACGTCATTTTAGTAAGTTGGTTTCCTTGGCTGTGTACTTGAAGGGCTCACTTAGCAGAAAGGCATTGAGTCTAACTGCACATCAGTTTTTTCCCTTTTATTGACCTATATTTTCAGGACCACAATCCCTTCTTGGTTTAGGCATCTCAGGTGTCAAGGATGATGGAAGTCCTTTGCCTGTCTGTGTTTAATACAGTTGTAACAAATACAAGGAGTTTTATGCTTGGAATGACACCTTTGTTTGTGCCTACCAAAGCCTCATGTAGTAAGTATGAAATAATTAACTATCTTCTTTTTTTTTAAACAGGTGAAGAGCAGAATAAAGAAGCGCTGCAGGATGCGGAAGATGAAAATCAGTGAGACATAAAAGCCAACAAGAGAAACCATCTCTGACCACCCTACTCCTCCCCTCCCCACCCCTGGGAAACTCCCCACTGTCACTGAGAACCACCAAATCTGACTTTACATTTGGTCTCAGAATTTAG
>JAPYYA010004482.1:0-11755 GCA_028533165.1 Leontopithecus rosalia | reverse complement strand
AATGCCAAATATGGGTGAGGGGGCAGAAGGCAGCAAAACACACTGCCACGTGTGTACCTATGCAACTATCTTGCATGTTCTGCACATGTACCCCAAATCCTAAAATGCAATAAAAATTTAAAAAAAAAAAAAAAATAAAAAATAAATAAATAAATTATGTAAACTAGACCAAAAAATCTGAAATTTTAACCATAGTATTGTTACAGGATCCTTGGGGTGTTTCTTCACCAGCTGGAAACTTATGTGGTCAGTGGCACCTTTGCCTGAGTTTTGCTTGAACCTGCTGGGCCCACTTAGCCTAGCAGGCTGCCCCCACCTTGCACTACCAGCCTGAATCCATGACTGTCAAGAGAGAGCAGAATGGCAAGGGGTGTTTGAGCAAGGGAGAATGGGGTCTGGCCACTGTGCATAGCCAGACATGCTGGCTGCAGCAGGGTGGGCAGCTCTAGGTGCTGGCACAGGCACCAATTCCCTGTGAGCCTGTGGCTGGACCAGGTGTTCCACAAGCAGCTTCCATGGCTGGCACTGGGGAGCAAGGTGGTACCTGGAAGCTAGGAAATGACAGGAATCACAGAGCCCCAAGGAGGGTGTCACAGTCCTGGCCCAGGGAACTCCTAGGTTTGGGCTCCCTGAAGGGCCATTGCTCTTCCATCCTTCTTGTTGTCCACAACGTGGTGAGCAAGTGGCATGTTTCAGCGCTGTTTCTGTTACAGCTCTTTCAGCTCTGCCATTTGGTGGGTCCTGAGTTCTTGTCCCATGACTGGAAAGGAGGTATGTGGACAAGTGAAGGGAGAGCAAGGCTCTCAATAAAAAGAGGCGCTTTATTGAGTGACAGAACAGCTCAGAAGAGACTTGCAGTGGGTAACTACATTCTGCAGCCAGGGTATCCCACTGAGTGTTCAGCTTTCAGCAGAGAGGAGACCCCGGAGTGAATAGTTCCTCTCTGAAGCTGGTCTTTGGAATGTCTCTCTGAGTCTGGCTGAGTCCAGGGTTTCTATGGGCTTCAGAGGGAAGAAGTGCATGAGTTTTTATGGGCTTCAGCGGGGAAGAAGTTCCTGCTGATTACCTCATGGGCAACCATGGGCAGGCTTGGAGAAAGCACTATAACTTTCAATTCTGTTCAATCAACACAGCCCTCAGGCTTTGGTACATCCTTGGCTTGAAGGTGGGACTTCAACAGGGAAATACTCATTTCCACACAGGACCCTGTCTGCCTCCTGCCATCATCCACGGTGCCCAGGCTATTTGTGCTGAGGAGCACCTTCAAGCCAGCAACAAGCTCCCACCTCGGCCTCCCTGCCATACTTATTGGTGCCCAAGGTCTGGAGGGGGCTGAGACAGCGAAGAGTTGGTATGTTAGCAGTGCCCTAGGTATGTGCACACCTGGATGAATTGCAACAGTACCCCAACTTAGCCTTAACTTTGTTCTGAGATCAGAGCAGGTGGCGGGAATAGGGAGAGGCCAGGCAGCAGGAACAGACACTTCCAAGCCTGTGGGGGAAAGCTGGGGGCTCCCAGGCTCCCAAGAGTGCAGAGATACCCAGGCCCACAGTTGCAGCTTGAGTGGCTGTAGCTATGCCTGGGAAGTGCAAAGTCCTGCCCTGCCAACTCAGAAGGGGGAAGGGCTTCTGTCTTTTCCAGGCTCTTGCCAGCTTCATGGTGCTTATAGCCCTGGCTGCACAGCTTCCACTGCAGATGGCATCATCACAGCAGTTGGGCCACCACTGACATTAGTACTATATTGTCTCTCACTAACTCTCCTACTTATATTGTAATTTTTCCCAACTATTTTATTGTTATAAATGTGTCTTCCTTCCCAGAAGCACCTATTAAAATCACCTCAAAGATAATATAGTAGTAATAATCATTTTTATTCAAAATGGCACTTTAAAATAACATGTATAAATAAAAGCATCTTACAAATGTAATGTTTTGATTAATCTGTAACAGATACTTTTCAATATTGTTTGGTTTCCCTGCAATTGCAGCAAGACAAAAACCTTAGTACCTGCCCTCCAAGCCAGATTACCACATCTAAGCAACTCCAATGGAGACATACTAACCCTCATTACAGCATAGAGTCACCCTCCAGGCTACAAAAGTAGTTCTGGCAAAGTGGGCCAGTGACTCCAGTTTAAATATTTAATTTTGCTTTTCTGTTTCAGTTTTAATGAGTGTTTAACACTAATGAACTACATCTACTTGACGGCTCCTCTGAACTTGAATTTGGGGACAGTCTTTACTACTGTTTTGCCATTTACTGAACCTGAATCCTTCCCATATTATCTGGATTAACCTGTTAAGTGTCTCATTCTGGGGAGGGTAAGGAAGAGGGGAGAATAGAGAGGGTTGCATTTGCTTCCATCATCTGTCTCCTCCTACCTAATTCTTTAAATAATTCATTATGTAATATTGAAATTCATTTGCAATGCTTTCAAATATTTCATCTTTATGGTTTATTTATTCACTTTTGAATATTTTATATAATATTTGAAATTGAGAGAATATATTAATGTGATAAGGAATAAAACCCAAGTAACTTTCTATGAAAATACTACCCAACTTAAGAAATAGGATTTCTTAACTACAGTTCTACCTGGACATGCCTTGAAATCCTCTCTGCTTCTCTCTGAATAGTAAAACTATCCTTTGAGAATCATGAGAATTTTGTGTTTGCAGTACATTTGTTGTTCTTTGTAATATATTTACCAAATATGTCTGTATCTCTAAAAATATATTGTTTAATTTTGCTTGTTATTGAGCTACACACAAGCTGCTTTAAATAACATATTTTACAGTGAAAATAAAATAGCATTTTATTATTTACTTTTCTTACATTGGGAGGTTGCTTGCCTTAAATCCAAATCTAATTAAATCTATGTCCAACTTAACATCTTTAGCAGTTTCTATAAAAAATAATAATTATTAGCTATTAGCAAACAGTCTTTTTATAAACTGGCACCTACTTTTCCTATTATGTGATACCCGGAATCCTGCTATTTCCCTTTAATACCTGCTATTTTACTATACCAGATATTTGTTGTTCTTACCATTTCATACTTTATCACTTTTGTGTCCTTGTATATTATTCTTCCTTTACCAAATATGCCTTAGCTTTTCCTCCTCTGTACCCTTGAAATTTTTATTTAATTTTCAACTCTGAAATATCACTTCCTAGGCCAGTGTGATGGTTCACACAAGTAATCCAAGCACATTGGGAGGCCAAGGCAGGAGAATCCCTTGAGACCACCTTGGGTAAATCTGTCCAGAACGTGCTACATTTTATGTATATTATTTATTCTATTTATTCCTAATTTTCATTAGATACCATTTTTTTTAAAGCTAGAGGCTCTTGATCCACCTTAACAAGAATTTGAAAAACTATTGTTTTGATTGACTGTTGAACAAATGAATGAATATTAGAGTGAGGGCATGTAAAAGAGAAATAGAGGAATAAAATTCCCCACAACAGTTAGAATCGGTGAAAACAGGAAGAGAGTTAGGATTTGAAGGCTTGTCTTCACATTGAGTTAGTATGGTCAAGTTTTATTAAATAGGGGAGCAGAACTGTAAAAAGAGACTCATTGAATGGATTCGGGACATTATAAATCACTTCAGAAATAATTATAAGTCCGCATTCATTAGACTAAGCATCTCTCCTTCCATATACGATAACATTTATGTAGCAAATGCTCATTTGAAACACCTGAACCACTGCTGTGCAAGACTGAGATCAGCTGGATAGAATCCCATTATGGCACTCACAATGGAGGACAGGGATTTTGTCTGCATTAATAGATTTTCTACAAGAGACATTCATTATAAATGATGTTGCAGACAGTAGAAGTGACTTGACCTGCTGTATAACCTTATCTTAACAGATTCCAGTAAGAAGTTTATAATGTTTCTTTTTGTCAAATAGGTTTTTCATTCATTCTAAAGAAAATGCTATTGTAATTGTGACACTTTAATGCTGTACTTGACAAATTTTATTCTGGAAAAAAACAGTTGTCCTTTGCGATTTGGTCATTAAGATCATTTACATTATAACATTCAGAAGGCTCTTCATTTTATTTGCCAAGTTGGTGCTAAAACAGCATAAGTTGGTTAATTGTTTTGCAGAAATAGACTTCATAGATATGCTAAAACAGGATAGAAGTTTGCATGGAGTGCTTATGTATTTGTTTATTTAATATCCCTATTTATTTCATGTGCAATCTTTATGATTGCATACAGAAAAGAATTAATGTTTAGAGGTGTTTTTTGTCTGAGATAATATGCAAAGAAATTTTTGCTGAACTTTTTCTATTTTTCTTAAGAACAATTGTGAATGGAAAATTTTAATAAACAAGAATATTTTTTATTGATTTTCACTTTTTGTTCTATGATATTTTAAGTATGAAAAGGTATAACCACATAAAGATTTCAAGGCTGCCATAAATTTATATAAAGTCCAATGCTTTCTAAGGATATGCCGAAACAAACGTAAATACCAAAAAAGCCCATTTACACATTGTTATATTGCTCCTCAATATAGTTTTCTTAATTAATTCAATCCAAGGATAAATTTTACATTATTTTTGTCCCCTTTTCTGACATGTGTTAAGTAACTTTGCCAAATTCTTCATGGTGGCATTTAATTTCAGAATATCATTTTTTATACAATTTTATTGGGGACTGCCTAAATATTTGTTAAAATGACACTGTGAGCCACAAACGGATTAATGCTTTGGATCTTTTAACATTCAGTTCCTTCTCTACCTTTGTTTTAAAATGATACAATGAGGTGATAGTGATCATATACTGTTTTCCAAAATTTGGAAAGTAACAATCTCACATATATTTTAGTGAATCAGCATTCTGGGAAACATTGTAAGCTGTTTCCAGAACTCTTTTTAAAAAACTCTTCTGAATGAATAGAAAGAACCAAAAACAAAGCAAATTTTATCAATATTTGAGTCAGAGAATTATAATAATGTAATATTTTAAATTGTTTTCTGAAGAAAAAACAGCTGCCCAATCTAATAAAATTAGGCCAAACGAAAAAATTAATAATTTGACATACATGTTCTTTAATTTACATCTTGATACAAGCAGGTGAGTTTTGTGAAGTAGCTTCTAATGTGGAGACATCAAAGGGCATGGCTGGGCCATAAGAGAAATTAGTATACTCCATTTATTCTCCATCAGCCTAAGAATAATGGAATAGTCAGAATGGAAATAAACATATGTGACCTTTTCAATTTTTTTTTTTTGCTTTTTGTCAGAAATTATAACCTAAACCTAAATATGAGACAGGGCCAAGTATAGAACAGAAAGCCAAATATCTGAGTAGCTTGTTTTAGAAGGTGGGCCCTGAAGATTGCTTCAGACTGTTGTGATGTGCTTCTCCAGAAATGGAGCAAAGTTGAAATCTGAGGGCCCTATCCTTAACTTCCTGTTAGACCTCTGGACAGAACTGGCCATGCTAATTCCATTAGGGACTCCACTTACTTGGAGAGAAAAATTGGCTGCATTAATGTACCCAAAGTGCATTTTCCTACACCTGTTTCACTTTTCCAACCAAGCATTTCTGAGCTGAACAACAACAAAATATACATCAGCAATGGCTAAGCATCCAGTTTAAATTCCATAGAATTCAAACCAAGTCATCTAAAAAATGGCTCCAGTTAAGAAAAATTTATGTCTGTCCTGATACATATCAGTCCCAGATGCAAAATCCCTATCTTCAAAGTAATAATGATAATAATAATAAACTTTAATAATAAGCACAGATTTCTATAAATAAATGGAGGAATTGAATATTGCATAAGAAAACACAGATGCTTTGAAAGAACATTATACTTAATATAGAAGAGAGAATACTGTTTCTGTCTTTCTTTTCATTAAGAATAGTATTAAAGAGTAGAATAACCAACTCTCGGATTGTTGCTACTCCTCAGGCAAAATGCCAAATTAGATCATTATGGTGTTAGACAAGGTAGCTCATTCCCTCAAACTTCATCTTTCAGATACATATAACCAGGACATAAAATCTCTTTCTAAAAATTCACAGGAATACAAATATTGGTCACAATTATGAAGAGTTTCATATGTTTAATCACAGATTATGTGAGAAGTTATGTAAGGCTAAAAATCTAGATAATTGGGAGGTGGTGATCAGTAAAGATGCTGTAGTTGACAATTATGCAACTTGTGTTTCATAAAGATGATGGAGAGGAGAATGTAATTAACTAGAGAGAGGACACACTAAAAAACAGAATAATTGTTGTAGGCCATTGTGGTAATCTCACAAAATGTTTACATTTAGACTTTTAGGAAGAATAAAGATTTTTCTTTTTATTTAGGAAGAAATTACTCTTTATTGATCAAGTCACCGAAATTTGTAGCAAACAACTTAACATCTTAATAACCACCAAGGCCTGGGCTCTGAGGCTTGCTCTGCCTCTCCCAGTCCTTAATGGGGTTTGGAGGGAGAGACGTCATTAACAGAGACCAAGCCAGATGGTTGCAGGTCCTCCTTTCCCAGTCATGACAAGCTGCTCAATTCTTGTCCAGAGCAGGAAAGAGCCAGTACTCAGTAAAGTCTAATAAAGATTTTGAGGTTGCATTATAAGCTCTCTCTTAACAATTTAGATTTATCAACAGTATTGGTCCAAAACTCATTTGCTTCTGATGTAATTTTTTTCATTTTGCAATTTGTGTGTGGTTTTAATAAATCATCTCAATCCCTGTGCAGAAATTAATCAACTCAGGGCAAAGAAAAATCCCTCAACCTGGAATAGCCTCATCTTACTTTGGAAAGAGAAAACAGGGGTATTTCTGCTCCTTCTCTACCCAAGCATGACCAAACATCCCCCACAAAGTGTTTCTTTGGCCTCGGAATGTACATAAAGGCTGCTTTTGATGGGCTGATTCCAATCACCTAGAAAGTGCAGCTGGAACCACTATGCAGGCAGCCTTCTTTGGAAATTTCTTAAAATCAACTCTTGAGAACCATCCGTAATTGTGTACAACAGCTCTACGGTCCAAACAGCTTCTGTTCTTTCATCTCACGAGCAAGGCTCAGAGGAGGCATTTGAATTGTCAGGAGCAAGAGCAGCAGCTGTGGCTCCATGAGGTAGGACAGTAACTCGTGGCTTGTCAATGATCCGGGCCGTTCAGTTTCCCTTTTCCACAATGCCAATGATCCACGCTTGGTGACCTTCTCCATACTGGGAGGATTTGATTTCAGAACAAAAGCGAGACGCCTGTTCTCTAGGCAGACAAATCAGTAATCCCCCAGAGGTTTCAGACGAGGTTCCTTGAAGAAGCCCAAACCATCCACTGGCCTTGCTGACGGCAGCCATTTTGGATTATTGGCAGATTATGAATAACAAAGGACACTTCGTTTCTTTGTTGTTTCGCAAGGTTCTGGGAGTGTCCTAGAATGCCAAAGCCTGTGATCTCTGTGGCCGCATGGGCATTGAATGTGTGCATTCAACCTGCGGCAGTTCTGTCGAGGGTAGCCATATTAAACATGGCTTCCTGATACGCCAGCTCCACCTCTTCTCTGGAGATCACCATTTTTACTTTATTCCATCTTTCAGGATTATCCAGCCATTGGTGGGCATTGACAGCAACCTGGGTTCCTAACGGTTTGGTTAACACCAACACATCCCCAAGCACCGCGCTGTCGGACATTATGAATTCATTTGGTTGGCATACCGCAGTGGCAACTCCACCGATTATAATCCAAGAGTTGACCACAGTTTGCCCACCGGTCACTGCAGTCCCTCCTTCCTCAGCCGCATCCCGAAAGCCTTTGACCATGAGCAGTGTGACCTTTTCACGTTCCTCCTCGCTCATACTCTGGCTGACGCTGAGTAACATCAACATGACTGAGTCACACTCAGTAATGCCCATGGCGTAGAGGTCACTCAGCACGTTGGCACAAGAGGAAGACCTGGAAGGCTGCCTGCGGCATGAGTCTGACCCTGCGCGATGGTGGAAGCCTCGGCTACGGGCGCCTGCAGAGAGGCCATGGCGGCGATGGCAGCTGCGGAAGGCTCTTCGGGCCGGTGGGCTTGACTCTGGGCCAGAACTTCTCCAACTACCAGCCCTTCAAGCCCCAGGCGTTGAGCCTCAGCCCGAGCTGGCGGCTGATGGGCTTCTCTGGCATGAAGGGCTGAGGCTGCAAGGTCCCGCAGGAGACACTGCTCAAACTCCTGGCGGGACTGACGTGTGCCCGGACGTGCGGCCCCCACCGGGCCAGAGCCTGGTGGGCGGTCAGGAAGAGGCCTCGCAGGCCACCAGAGTGGGCCCCAGCCCCACTTTTCCAGCCCTGGGCATTGGGATGGACTCCTGCATCATCCCCCTGAGGCATGGGGGCCTGTCGCTGGTGCAGACCATGGACTTCTTTTACCCCTTGGTGGAGGAAGAGTAAAGATTTGAAAAACTTTACAGGAGTGAAAAGCAACACTTGAAAATTGGAAACTAAGTTCAATCTGACCTTTAATTATATTTTCTTGTTAAGGAAGACTCTAATTATATTAGGTTTGTGGTTTGATGAAGCGTGTCCAGTTATTGAAAACATCTACAATTAGCTGCCATTAACTAAGTGTATAAGATA
This sequence comes from Leontopithecus rosalia, assembly GCA_028533165.1. NCBI lineage: Eukaryota > Metazoa > Chordata > Mammalia > Primates > Cebidae > Leontopithecus > Leontopithecus rosalia. The sequence continues at coordinate 3,144 of JAPYYA010004482.1, read as the reverse complement.
CCCATTTAGGAGGTGCTAGCAAGGGAGATAAAGGAAAAAAAAGCATTTACTTTTTTTTTCTATGTGCAAAATTCGATTTCATGGCAATAAACAGTGTTGGCCAGGGAAAAAATAAACAGTTTATATAAAAGTTTATGCTATATTAAATGAAATATGAGTACTGTATTGGGAGAATATATGTAAAGTCTTTAATAAAGAATATCATTCTTTATAATAGACACCAGGTTTACAAATCACTTATAAGGATAAATCAACCAAAAATATGGCAATAGTATAGAACAGAAAGCCAAATGTCTGAGTAGCTTGTTTAGGTAGATGGGCTCTGTAGATTGCTTAAAAACTAAAGAAGCTCCAGTACTAAAATTTTAATCTATTTTAAAATGAATAAAATTTACAAAAATATTATAGTTTAAATATTTTAGCAGTAATTAAATTCAGATGAACAACATTTATTTCAGAAAAACAATCATGAAACCACAAAGCAATTCTTCTTTTTTCTTATTAGGTTATCAAAAATGAATAAATAAATAAATGGTAAAGTGAAATACCACATTTATTATTAAAATAATAGAATGTAAATTCTGTAAGTAATTTGGCCTTATTTATCAAAATAGCAAGTGTGGGGTGACTTACAACATATCAATATCAATTTTAGGTATCAGTGATATGAAATACACGTATTAATACAGATATGTAGACAGTAAAGTATCTTTCAACAATCTTAGTATAGTGAATAATTTAAAAGACAAAGCTATCTGTAAGCTTCACATGTGAATGAAAAAACAGTTTTTTTGGTTATCACAATGAATGTGATTGAGAGTTTACTAACTTCAAAAGATATATGGACTGTTATGTGATACCCAAACTCTAAAACCAAACTGAAAAAAAAAACCAAAAAAACAAAAAACGACTTGTACAAACCTATACATGGCAGAATGTATTTAATTATCAAAGTAGTTTATGTTTGTATAGGAATGTTTGTATAGATTTGTATGTGTTTATATGTTTATGTGTTTGTGTGCATTGTAATTTTTGAGAACTTGCTTGTTTGCTGGCACAAGAAAATACTATGGAAATTCCTTACCACAGAAATAAAATCAACAATTCCTCCAAGGGTTTCTTGTTCCTGTTATTGAGTAACGGTATTAAGAAGCCAACATCTGATTACTTAATGTGCTTATTGGGACTAGGGTGTTCTTAATTCTAGCCCACTTTTATAAGCAGTTTAAAAAACATTTACAATCATTATTTCATAAAGATACACCATTATGAATATAATATGGAGTATCTTACTTTTGTACATATTTAAAAATTCTCTCTTACCAGTTCCTGTATAGTTTTGTGAATTAGTTGATTTTAGTTTCAGTTTTTAGGAATCCCTTTTGGTTTTAAGCATTTCATTTTATTTATATAAAATATAAACATTTATATTATTTAATTGGGAAAATGGCATAGAAGAATATTCAGATAATTCTACTTCTCATAAAAATTTATTTGTTCCAGTTTACTTTTTTTATTACTTTAGTTTCTTCCATTTCCCCCCACAAATCTGTGTGTATATGTATATATACCTATGTGTATATAAAATACACTTACATGTATACATGTGTAACAATACACATTTACTTGCATACAGACATACATGTTTATATCCATGTTTCTATTTCATATTTTTTATTATATTTTACCATAAAATAGCCTACATACTCACTGTTCTGCATCTTCTTCTTTTTCCTTGCCCTGTATTGTGTATATGCTTCTAAAAATGCCAATATTCTAATATGATTTTTTTGTTTTCTAATCTGTTATCAAAAATAAAATTTTAACAAGTATGTATGTTCCACATAATTCTGTCATAAATATATCTGTTTACTATGTGTTATACCATTTTTGCAATCCAATGAGCAGTACTATGAGTTTCTACTTCTTCAGAGACTTTAAAAAATGTTTGGATTTATGAAATTCTGAGAGCTAAAATGTGATATGTTAATGTTCACATATCTATTTCTCTTGTATTAATGAGGCTTACTCTTAAGGTTAGTACCAGTTACACTTAATTTTAATGTAGAAAATTTGTTTACATCTTTTACCTATTTTGCTGCCAGCTTGTTAGATTTTAAATTAAAAATTCCTATCCTAAGTGATTAAGTCATGCTTACCTAAATTCTAGGAAAGAATTGTTTATTGTTATCATATATATTCCTTTTTATGGGTAGAATATTTATTTTTTTAATTGCATTTTAGGTTTTGGGGTACATGTGAAGAACATGCAAGATAGTTGCATAGTTACACACGTGGCAGTGTGATTTGCTGCCTTCCTCCTCTTAACCTATATCTGCATTTCTCCCCATGCTATCTCTCCCCAACTCCACACACCCCGCTGTCCCTCCCCTATTCTTCCTAATAGACCCCAGTGTGTAGTGCTCCCCTCCCTGTGTCCATGTGCTCTCATTGTTCAACACCCGCCTCTGAGTGAGAACATGTGGTATTTCATTTTCTGTTCTTGTGTCAGTTTGCTGAGAATGATGTCCTCCAGGTTCATCCATGTCCCTACAAAAGACACGAACTCATCCTTTTTCATTGCTGCGTAATATTCCGTGGTGTATATGTGCCACATTCAACCAGTCCAGTCCATCATCGATGGGCATTTGGGTTGATTCCAGGTCTTTGCTATTGTAAACAGTGCTGCAATGAACATTCCTGTGCATATATCCTTATAGTAGAATGATTTATAATCCTTTGGATATATACCCAGTAATGGGTTGCTGGGTTAAATGAAATTTCTATTTCTAGGTCCTTGAGGAATTGCCACACTGTCTTCCACAGTGGTTGAACTAATTTACACTCCCACCAGCAGTGTAAAGGTGTTTTTATTTCTCCACATCTTCTCCAGCATCTGTTGTCTCCAGATTTTTTAATGATCGCCATTCTAACTGGCGAGAGATGGTATCTCAATGTAGTTTTGATTTGCATTTCTCTAATGACCAGTGATGATGAGCATTTTTTCATGTTTGTTGGCCTCATGTATGTCTTCTTTTGTAAAGTATCTGTTGATATCCTTTGCCCACTTATGAATGGGCTTGTGTGTTTTTCTCTTGTAAATCTGTTTGAGTTCTTTGTAAATTCTGGATATCAGCCCTTTGT
>JAPYYA010004481.1:0-11755 GCA_028533165.1 Leontopithecus rosalia | reverse complement strand
CGAGGTCAAGAGATCGAGACCATCCTCGTCAACATGGTGAAACCCCGTCTCTACTAAAGATACAAAAAATTAGCTGGGCACGGTGGCGCGTGCCTGTAATCCCAGCTACTCAGGAGGCTGAGGCAGGAGAATTGCCTGAACCCAGGAGGCGGAGGTTGCGGTGAGCCGAGATCGCGCCATTGCACTCCAGCCTGGGTAAGGAGAGCGAAACTCCATCTCAAAAAAAAAAAAAAAAAAAAAATTATATATTTATTTAGAGAGAAAGACATTAATACACATAACTATGAATATGAAGCCTTTTGTCTTTGTATCCTTCAAAGACACTCATCTCAGAATGACTGGTGCTGTGTAAACCAGGCATATGTTGCTTTTACATAGCTTTACTAAAGAACTAAGAGAATACTTTAGTATTAATGGGAAATGTGATATGTATGTTAACAGAACATCTCATATGGTAAAGATGTTGACTTTTCTCATATCTGCAACATCTACAAGTAGCTAGAGTTTAGAATCCAAAATATTCAAAGAACTATTAACAACAACAAAAAAGACAACTTGGTAGAAAAATAAGCAGAGAATATGAATAGGCAAGTCGGACAAGATAAAATGCAAATGACCAATAAGCATTTAAAGGGAAATCAATTTCACTAGTAATCAGAAAAATTCAAATTACAATAAAGAGATTATATTAGTTCTTTCACGCTGCTGATAAAGACATACCTGACATACCTGAGACTGGGAAGAAAAAGAGGTTTAATTGGACTTACAGTTCCACATGGCTGGGGAGGCCTCAGAATCATGGCAGGAGGTGTAAAGCACTTCTTACATGGTGGCAGAAAGAGAAAATGAGGATGAAGCAAAAGCAGAAACCCCTCATAAACCCATCAGATCTCATGAGACTTACTCACTATCTCGAGAATAGCACTGGAAAGATTGTCCCCATTATTTAATTATCCCCCCCAACCCTGGGTCCTTCCCAAAACATGTGAGAATTCTGGGAGACCAATTGAAGATGAGATTTGGGTGGAGACACAGTCAAACCACATCAGAGATCTTATTATTTTTTCATCCTTTTAAATAACAAAAAACATTCAAACATCAGACAATATCAAATACTGGAAAGATTGTGAGGAAGTGGATATACTGTTGTTGCAGCCCCTCTTAGAAGCAATTTGGCAATATCAGTTAATAAACCTGAAAAACAGGTTTAACTGATTACTGTCTTCCTTAAGCCAGTCATAGGACAAAAATAACCATGATAGCTCACATGCCTGGAGTACCTACTTGGTAAAGGTGAGTGTTCCAAGTCCTTTTTGTATATGAATTCATCTGATTCCCATAATAACTGTATGGTGTAGAAACTATTGTTATTCTTACTTTCTGGGTGGGGAAACTGAAGTGCAGAGAGAGGTAAACCTTGGCTAAGGTCATCTGGCAGAACCAGTCCTTGACATGTGACTGTCTGACTTCTGAGCCTGATTTCAACCACTTACCATATACTGCCTTTCTAGAACAATACTATCTCATGTACCCAAAGTTATGAGTGCCAAAATATTTTGCATCAGTGAGCAAAATTGGAAGCAAAATAAATGTCTTCCAAGAGGACAATAGATAAATGAAATAGGTCTGAATACTGTTTGTGATTAAAAGATGAATTAATACATGGACAGATATTAAAAATAGTATAATAACAAAGTTTTTTTAATACAACTTATAAAAAGCCAGTCTGCCTAATGGAAATTGGGGTGGGGGCAGGTATGGCTAAGTTACCATGAAGTTTACAATGCAATATTTTACTTTTAAAATAATTTTACTTTTTCAAAGTTAACTTTCAATGGAAAGCTTTAAACAATATTTTACTTTTTCAAAATAAACTATCAATGGAATACTAAATATCTTAACCTTAATCTTTTATCAATAAAAGAACAAAACAAATGCAAACCAAATAGGATTAGTAAAACTGAGGGGAGAATGGTTTTAACCACTAATATATGGATTTACTTGCAAAAAGAAAAATTCATGTATTACACATGTAATTAAAAAAACATTAACATAAAAAGGTGAGAATTTATTATCATTTATTTTATGTGATTGGGTTATATGTGATGATTATGTACTTTATTCTGTGATTTTCATATTTCCAAATATAAAAGGAAAACAACCCAAATAAGAAAGAACAAGCAGGAGAAGGAAGAAACAAAGGAAAGAATGTAAGGGAAAGGAAAAAATGATGGCTTATATTTTCAAAGTTCACATCTCTTAGATTTCAGGATGTACACATGCTGGAGGAATACAAAAGAGAAGAATATCATAAAAGCTCTGGTATTAGGAAAATTAATACCAAGAATGAACCTGGAATGACATTAAACACATATGTTTAAGACAACAAAATTAGTTTGGTGGTTTGCTTTTCTCGTGTGTGTGTGTGTGTGTGTGTGTGTGTGTGTTGTCTATAATGGAAGAAAGAGCACAAAAGGAATATGCTTAGGTTGTAGAATCTAATATAATATTCAAAGGAAACAAAGTTGAGCTTTTGAAACTCCAATTAAAGTTGTATAAAAAAATCTGGAAGTCATAATTAATGTGTAATGTGTCAGGATCAAAATTTGCAAAGATTTGACAAGCTGGAAACAAAAAAGATACAATTTACCAAAGATGATTCATTCCCTTTGTTGTATGTGGGGATGGGTGGGGCATATTTATGTGCTCTGCAGAGGTTACAAAGATAAATAAGAAGTAGTCACTGTAAGGGATGATGTAAAAATATTTAGCCACTAGTATGACAATAAATAGCACCAAGTAATTAGAAAGAAAGCAAAAAACCAAAAAGTACTCCTATCCCCACCATAGCCCTTACCCTTGAAGCTGGGTAATGTAATAGGACAATAAGAAAATGTATTCAGGCCGGGCGCGGTGGCTCAAGCCTGTAATCCCAGCACTTTGGAGGCTGAGGCGGGTGGATCACGAGGTCAAGAGATCGAGACCATCCTGGTCAACATGGTGAAACCCCATCTCTACTAAAAATACAAAATTTAGCTGGGCATGGTGGTGTGTGCCTGTAATCCCAGCTACTCAGGTTGCTGAGGCAGGAGAATTGCCTGAACCCAGAAGATGGAGGTTGCAGTGAGCCGAGAGCGCGCCATTGCACTCCAGCCTGGGTAACAAGAGCGAAACTCCGTCTTAATTAAAAAAAAAAGAAAATGTATTCACTGCCATGCAATGTATAGTGTCATTGTTACAGAATACTGTAAAGGGCTGGAAGTGCGTGTGTGTGTGTGTGTGTGTGTGTGTGTGCATGAGCTCATGCTGGGGTGTTGTAGGTGTGGGTATGGAGGAGATGACCCTCAAAGAAGGGATGAAACATCAAGAGATGGAGAAAAAGACTTTCCAAAGAGAAAGGACAGCCTGAGAAAACGTGTGAAGGTAAGAAATCATGGAAATCTTTGCCAGAGAATCCAGAATAGATAGCCCAAGGTGGCTGGAAAACAAGTCTATAAAAAACATCAGGATTTTGTCTAGAGCACATAAAGTCTACATGACAAAAACAAGTGTGTTTGAATTTAATTCTTTAGATAATAGTGAGTCATTAAAGGTTTCTTGATTTAAAAGGAGCAACCTGATTAGAACCATCAGGCAAGTGAAAGTATTTCATCTTGAGCTATTCTCCTTATCTACTCTTTTGCTAGACAGAATAATGACCCCCAAACATGTCTGTGCCCTGATTTTTAGAACCTGTGAATATGTTACCTTTGCATATGTGTGTAAATTCAAGGGCCTTCAGATTAGATAATCCTGGATCATCAGGGTGGGCCCAGTGTAGTTACCTGAAATTTTAAAAGCAGAGAACCTTTCCCATCTGTCAGAGAGACATAAAACTTGAGAAGGACTCCTGCTTTATTGCTGGCTTTGAAAACACAGCAAGGGAATCATGAGCCAAAGAATAAAGTGACCTCCAGAACTGGGAACAGTCTTCAGTGGACTATTATACACTTGAAAGGGGTGAATCTCAGTCCTGAAACTTCAAGGAACTCAATTATGCCAACCACCTGAGAAGCAGGAAACAGATTCTCCCCTACAGCTTCCATAAGGAAATGCAGCCTTAGGCAATTGAATTTTATCTTGGTGAAACCTGTACTGCACTTCTGACCTACAGAGCTGTAAGACAGTAAAGGTGTGTTTATGCTCAAAGTTTGTGGTAATTTGTTATAGCAGAAATAGAAAACTAATACTTGTATATTTTAGGCACTTTGGTTCTTTCAATGAATCATACACTCTCCTTCCCCAGAGTCTATGAATGCACTTTTGCATCTAACTGGTACACCTTGCCTTAGATCCCACCACCTCCACAGCCTTCGCGAGGAAGGTTTCTCTATCTCTATGCTCTATGCTTTACAATTGCTACTTTCTCAGAAAAGCCTCCATAAAATCTAAATTCCCAAAGTGGCTGTGTTCCCTGTTGTATCCCAAATACTTGAAGGTGTCTTGCTCACTCATTGTAGATGTTCAGTAAATATCTGCATAAGAAAGTAGAACTTTTAAGTAATGATGTACCTCCAAGTGTTCATGGGCTCACACATGGTAGTATCCGCCAGATCACTCCTTTGTAAAAGAACTTTTTTATGTTTCTAATTAATAAGTATTCTGTGTGGCAATAATTTAAGATCCTGACTCAATTGCTTTAGAAGTCATTCATGATCCTTGCTATATCTACTGTTATAATTGGACACAAAATTGTAATATTCTAACTCTATATTTCTTCCATTTATTACCTGATATTCTGTTAAGAAGAGTATTCTTTCCTCAGCCTTCTCTTTATTTTAATATTGCTATGGACATATATATACACAAACACACACACACACACACATGCACATATAGCCATATATATACAGCTGTACATATATGTGTGTATATATATGGCTATATTGATATATACACACATATGCATATATATATGTATACACACACACACACACACATAAAATAGTTTTTTCCTCTGAATGTGATTTAATTGTTGTTACTCTGATGCTTACTTGTCTCTAGTTTGGCCAGAGTTGGCCCCTTCAAGCTAACTGCAGTGTCCTTTTTATAATAACACCTAAGATTTCGATTACTTTCTTGCTTCCTGGCACAAACTTTTCCAAGCTCATCTTCTACTGTCTCTGCCTCAGACCTAGAATCGTGGAAACTAAAAGGACAAAAAATGATAATTATCTCATAGAAAGAAATTTACTACAAAAAACACAAACTATTTTTATCCTCATCCTGAGTATGGTATAAAATACTTAAGGCAAGTAGGCTTAAAACTGCTTAATAAAAAAATTTTATTGAGCAGAAATAAATCTGTGCATCTACAGTGAACTCATCTTTGACAAAGGTGCCAAAAATGTACATTAAGAAAAGGACACTCTCTTAAAACTGGATCTCCACATGCTGAAGAAAGAAACTAGACCCTTTCTCTGGTCATATAGAAAAACGAAATAAAAATGGACCAAAGACTTAAACCTAAGACCTGAAATTATGAAACTATTAGAAGAGCATTGGAAAAACACTGTAGGATATTGGTCTTGGCAAAGATTTCTTGAGTAAGACCTCAAAAGTGCAGGCAACCAAAGCAAAAATGGACAAATGGGATTACATCAAGCTAAAAAGATGTCTACACAGCAAAGGAAACAGCAAAGTGAAGAGGCAATCAACAGACCACAAGAAAATATTTGCGAACTGCCCATCTGGCAAGAGATTAATAACAAGCATATATAAAGAATACAAAAGACTTCGGAAAAAAATCTGATTTTAAAATGGGCAAAAGATCTGAATAAACATTTCTCAAAAGAAGAGATACAGTTGGCCAATAGGTATATGAAAAAATGATCATCATTAATCAGAGAAGTGCAAATTAAAATTACAATGAGATAGCATCTCACCCCAGTTAAAATGGCTTTTATGCAAAGACAGGCAATAACAAATACTGGCGAGGATGTAGAGAAATGGGAGACCTTGTAAACTATTGATGGGAATGTAAATTAGTACAACTGCTAGGGAGAACAGTTTGAAAAACTAAAAATAGAACTACTAGCTGGGCATGGTGGCTCATGCCTATAATCCCAACACTTTAGGAGGCCCAGGCAGGTAGATGACCTAAGGTTAGGAGTTTGAGACCAGCCTGGCTAACATGGTGAAACAACCCTGTTTCTACTAAAAACACAAAAAATTAGCTGGGCATGGTGGTGTGCACATGTAATCCCAGCTACTTGGGAGGCAGAGGCAGGAGAATCGCTCAAACCCAGGAGGGATTGCATTGCAGGGAGCCAAGATTACACCATTGCACTCCAGCTTGGGCAACAAGAGCAAAACTCCATCAAAAAAAAAAAGTAGTACTATATGAGCTAGCAGTCTCACTACTGGGTATATAGCCAAAAGAAAGAAAATCAGTGTATCAAAGAGATATCTTCACTATCATGTATATTACAGTGCTACTTACAGTAGCCCAAATAAGGAATCAACCTAAATGTATGATATGATTTGGCTGTGTACTCACTCAAATCTCATCAAAAATCATAATCCAAATTGTAATCCCCATGTGTTGAGGGAGAGATTGGGTGGGAGGTGACTGGATCAGGGGAGCAGTTTTCACGATACTGTTCTCGTGATAGTGAGTGCTCATGAGATCTGATGTTTTCATAAGTGGCAGTTTTCCCTGCTGTCTCTCACTGCTGCCATGTAAGACATGCTTGATTCCTTTTTGCCTTCAACCACGATTTTAAGTTTCCTGAGGTCTCCTAGCCATGCTTCTTGTTAAGCCTGCAGAACCATGAGTCAACTAAACCTCTTTCCTTTTTAAATTACCCAGTGTCAAGTAGTATTTTTATAGCAGTGTGAAATGAACTAATACAGTATCCATCAGTGAATTGATAAAGAAAATGTGGTACATATACACAATAGAATATTACTCAGCCAAAAAAGAATGAAATCCCATTATTTGCAACCTGGATTGAAATGAAAAACACTATGTTAAGTGAAATAAACCAAACACAGAAAGATAAATAGTGCATGTTCTCCATAAAATGGAAGAGCTAAAAAGCAATTGAACTCATGGAAATGGAGACTTCTCTTCCCATCTCTATCTTCTCTTACACTAGGTCACCACCTCTCCATATTGCCAACTCTATGGCTCATTCCTGGTTCTCATCTTACTTGCCCTCCCAGAAGCGTTTGAAGTGAGTGATTTCCACCTTCATCTGCTTCTCCTCTTTGCTTGTTCTCATCCCCTTCTAACTTCTTGTTTGCTGCATCCATCCATCTCTTTCAGTATTCCCAAGTACTCCAGTTTCTGATATGAAATATCTTCTGTTCTCCATGTGTGCAAACTTCCAGGTGATCTCATCTGGCTTTAAATATCATCGCCACACCACACCATGAATACAATTTGATGATGGCTTCCCCACCCTACCCACTCTCTACTCTTGGTCCAATCTGCCTGATGTGTTATTTACAATCTGATGTATCAAGAATCTGGGCAGAATGCACCTTAATTCTTGACTATACTTCTACAATCTGTCTGAAAACTTATATTCCTCCCTCCTGACTTCTCTTTCAAACTCAATAACAAAATATCTTTTTACTTATGTCTTTTCATTTATTTCTTTCACAAGTGACCCTGTGACTGAATACTTATTTTTATTTACTTATTTTTTTTTTTGAGACAGAGTCTAATCTCACTCTGTCGCCCAGGCTGGAATACAGTGAAATGATCTTGGCTCACTGAAACTTCTGCCTCCCAGGTTCAAGTGATTCTTCTGTCTCAGCCTCCTAAGTAGCTGGGATTACAGGCATACATCACCATGCCTGGCTAATTTTTGTATTTTTGTAGAGACGGTTTTCACCATGTTGGCCAAGATGATCTCAAACTCCTGACCTCAAGTGATCCAACTGCCTCAGGTTACCAAATTGCTGGGATTACAGGCATAAGCCACTGCACCCGGCCTGTGGCTGAATAATTTATCCACATGCCTAAGCACATTTTCTATAATTATTCCCAGTCTTTCTCATTGCTTATCCTATTCTCTAAATCTCTTAGAGATAAACCATATATAACAAAGAACATAATTTTGTATGGAGTGAAGATAATTATTAAATATGAAGCAAACAGCAATAAAAGAATCTCTTTAGCAATAAAAAAATTTATATGTGTGTATATACATATGCATTTGTGCATATGTATATATAAATATATGTGTATGTTTACATATACATTTGAAAGCCATAATAGTCAATGCAGTCTTCATTTTGAAAGATTTTTATCCTAAAATTTGAGAGCCCAGGTTTGATGTTTTAAAACTCAATTCAGTGTGCCTCTTTTAAAAGATTCATCTTTTTACATACAACTGGAATTGTGTATATGTGCATGAGAAATGAATGAACATCAAAGTCTATTCAAAATGTTCAAAGTGAGAGCTTGTTCAGATTACACTCATAGAAGTTTCTAGGCTTTATAGTTCCATTGAGGCTCTAGATAAATTATTTTAATTGAATCTAAGTTTGTAGCATTGATCACAAACACTGGTCTGCAGTAACACTTGTGAAATTTTCTATGCGAAACCAGTCAAGAAATATTTGCCAAATATCTTTTGGTCAACATGCAACTGCAGCAACCAAGGGACTCATTTTTCTTCCTTATTGTAGATCCCATGGCCAATCCCTGGTCTCTGAAAAACGAGGCAGGTCATAAGGAAAAGCAAGCACCAGGTCTGTGTCCTGGTGGATTTCAGGAACTGACCAGGTGAAAGCAATGGGATGAGGGAGAAAGGACACAGGGATTTAAGACAGAGGTGTCCCATCTCTCTCACTTACTAGCTGGGTTATCTGAAAGATTTTATTTAACTTCTTTGAACTTCACCTGTAAAATAGGAAAATTAAGATTTCATAAGTAGTACAAAAAAAGGAATATGAATTTATATAATGGTACTCTGTAAAGGGCTGTATCCACATTCCTAACTGTATCAAGACATCCATTCATTGACCTAGCTTTCTAGGTCACCTAATTTCCACCCACTTTTGTAATAGAGAGTGCATTCTTAAGTTTTGTACACAAAATTTATATATTATAAGTATAAAACCATTCAACTAATAGCTACTCCAAACTTTTCTTAAGGTGACATGTTTTCCTATCATGTCATCTTTGTCATGATTTCTTTTTTTTTTTTTTGAGATGGAGTTTCGCTCTTGTTACCCAGGCTGGAGTGCAATGGCCCGATCTCAGCTCACCACAACCTCCGCCTCCTGGGATCAGGCAATTCTCCTGCCTCAGCCTCCCCAGTAGCTGGGATTACAGGCACGCGCCACCATGCCCAGCTAAGTTTTGGTATTTTTAGTAGAGACGGGGTTTCACCATGTTGACCAAGATGGTCTCGATCTCTTGACCTCATGATCCACCCGCCTCAGCCTCCCAAAGCTGGGATTACAGGCGTGAGCCACCATGCCCGGCCTCGATTTCTTTATTTACTTCATTTCTGGCTGAAAGCACATAAAAGCTAACAATTTTTCCTTACGCTATAGATTAGGAAACAAAGCTAAATTCATCCAGTGGTGTTTTTCTGGTTGGAATTTCCTACAAATCAATACTCTCTATTTTGCTGTGATATTCCTTATGCATGCAAATTCTGCAAGCCAATGGAGAAAGTGAGTAAGATATTGAGAACTAGACTGGCAAAAGAAAATTTCCAGATTTCACTGGCATATGAGGTTAGGTCTGCATCAGAACACACATTTCTTAATACAGTGCAGGATTCACTTAATACACAGGAAGCCCAGGTATTTGTGAAATTTCCCGGTCTCTAGTATTTTAGAGTATTTCTAGAGTGATAGTCCCTCTCATGTACTTAGAAACCATGTCAGTCATGCAGCTGATCCCTCTGCTTGTGACCTATGGGATGAGAAGTGAGGTAGAAGAGAAAGAAGCTCACTGGAGCTCTTGTTCTCAGTCCATATTACCCTGCTCTCTTTCTTCCCCTTCTGTCTCTCCCTCACCCAAACAGGAAACTCAGTTGTTTATTAGTTCAGACCAAACAGTATGTTACTCAAATAAATGAAAAAATACAATGCCTTTATAATCGAAAAGAAAATTAAAAAAAACCTTGACATCCCAGGAAGCAGAGTGAGGGGTAGTAAGACAGGGAAGGAGAACCACTGGGTGCATGGTTGAGCTGGATCCCGGGACTCAATACCACTGGGGTCTTTGAGCATGTGGAAGCACCTTAGAATTGTCCCTCTGAAGGACAGGAGAGTGAGACATTTATCTCTGACTCTTGTCCTTCACTAGTTGGACAAAGGTTGTCCAAAGGGTTATTAACTCCCTGACACTTCCAGGTTGGCTGTGTGCTCAAGCTCACCTGTAGCTTTGGAGAAAGCCCCGAGGCAGAAAAGTGGAGTAACTCCAGTGCAAATGCTAGCAGACAGAGCTCAGAACCATCCACCATGGCTGCCACTGAAATCAGAGGTGGGCTAAGATGGGATATAGGCACAAAATGCATCTGTTACAACTAGTGTCAGTGAAATTCAGCCCATTCATTATGCCTATAACTTCCATGCAATAAGAAATATAAGATGGGAACTAGCGAAGATGGCGCTATAGAAGCAACTCAGGATTATAGCTCTCAGTCAAGACGCAGAGGGTGAGTTCATGCCGCATTTCTAGAGGGATCTTTGTAGCCCACAGAACAGGGAAAATCCCAGGTGTAGTAGGGACGCAGGACGCCAGTGCAGCAGTCTCCGCTAGCGCGGCCAAACGGCCGGCGCCGCAGCATAGCAGCAGGCCGCACAGAACGCATGGGTCTGGGCGCCCTGTTAAACCAGCAATTTGAGATTTGGGAGGGCATATTAGCATATTCATCTGATTAAACGGGATTTGGACGGTGAGCCAGCCCAGGAGATTTCCAGGAGGTGAACTGTGAGCCAGCGCAGTGGGTCGCTGCATGGGAAATCACACAGATCCCGGTGCCCTTTCAGCCGGTGACTGAAACACCTGGGAGAGAGTCAACCTTACAACTTAAAAAAAAAAAAAAAAGCAAAAAGGCTCAGAGGCAGGGAGCCAAGTGATCAGGCTCGACGGGTCCCACCCCTACAGGGACAAACAAAACAGCAATTGGAAATGCTCAGGGTTGAGAGTTTCACTGTGGGCACAGCTGAACCCAGGGCTGTGAAGCTCGGTGGGGAAGGGGCATCTGCCTTTACCAAGAGCTTCCGCCCCTACTGAGGTACTCGCCCATTGCTGATGCAGCCGTTGCCAAGGCAACCCGCCATAACAGAGAGACTCCGCCAACAGGGCAGAGACCACGTCAGCAGGGTGGAGCCCAAAACAGCAGGACGGAGCAGCAGGGCAGAGCCCACAACAGCAGGGCGGAGCCCACAGCAAAAGGGCGAACCTCACACCAGCAGGGCGGAGCCTCAGCAGCCAAATAGTGACTAAACTGCCTCCTAGCTGGGCAGGACAGTGCAAGGGATACTCACAAATAAAGCCCTAACTCCCCGAGACAGAGCATCTGAGGGAAAAAAGGGGTTTTATGAGTTCTGCTGCAACAGACTTAAACGTACTTGCCTAGCAACACTGAATGAACAACAGAGCTCACAGCTCAGCACTTGAGCTCCTATAAAGTACAGACCATCTCAAGCAGCTCCCTGACCCCTGTATACCCAAAGAGTCACCTCAAAAAGGACTGATCAGACTGACATTTGGCGGGCATCATTCTGGGACAAAGAT
>JAPYYA010004480.1:0-11756 GCA_028533165.1 Leontopithecus rosalia | reverse complement strand
CCTCTTTTTGGATTATTTGGAATAGTTTCAGAAGGAATGGTACCAGTTCCTCTTTGTGTGTCTGGTAGAATTCGGCTGTGAACCCATCTGGACCTGGGCTTTTTTTGTGTGGTAGGCTCTTAATTGCTGCCTCGACTTCGGACCTATGTATCATTTTCTTAATGTCTTCCAGCTTATTTTGAAATCATACATTAGAGTTTTATTTTTCTTTTTAAAGAAAATCCTTCTGTTCTGCTTTCATTACCTGTAGGGATATTACTTTGCTCTATTCTCATTTTTCTTACAATAACTTTGCATGAGGTTTGACTACAATACTTTATTGTTGCTTATTTTTATATGGATTTGGTTTCTTGAGCTTTTAGATTGAGGCTTTGTTCAGAATAACTGTTCCAACTTTACAAAATTACCTATTCTGTTATGTTTCATGCAGTTCAAAAAAAAAAGAGTTTGCTTTGTAAGATTTCCTGGAGATTCTCATCACTTTTGTCTGCCTTCTTTCCTTCATCTCTGTAATGCCTATTCTATTCCATTTTCATTCTAGTCCCAGTAGTTCCTTAGGGAAGGACCCTTCCCTAAAAGAGATCTCTACCTGGTGGGTTTTGAAAGTTCACAGGGGCTGGACTGCTCCATACCTTTCAGACATCACGAAGGGCTCCCCACTGCTTCACCAGCAAATTAGAGTAGGCAAGACAGTTTCAGCTACTCTTCCAACATTAGCCTGCCTAGCCTTCCAGTGAATATTTGTGGTATCTTTTAGGGGTTTCTTGTTCTCAGGTTTGTCAAACGCCTTGGTACTCTCCTCTGCTTTCTCCTGCTCAGATGAGGATGCCACGCAGGTCTTGTGACTACCAATGATTTATTCTCAGCCACTTCTATTTTCAGGGTTGAAAGGAACACCTTCTCATTTGGTTCTATTGGAAATGTCTGCAGATTTTTGGTTTTGCTATGTTTGTTCTGGCTATTGTTATTTGAGAATTAGGAAAGTTTCAAGTGCAATTCTGCCACCACCATTCCAACTTCTAAACCCAAGTGTTCACTCTAGAGACCATGTTGAAGGGGCAGGACTACGTAACAGAAGTTCTTTTTTGTGGTAAAGGCAGACATGCAACAGAACAGACTTGAAACCAGAGGATGTTTAAAGCTTTGCTTGCAGCATACATTTGTTAACTTCCCACTGGCTAAAAACAGCCACAGGGCCAACTACCACATCATTATGCAAGAAAATACACTCTTCTTCTAGCGGGAAGAACTACAAAATCATACAAACAGCACGGATTCAGGCCACAGCAAGGAATTCAGGACGCAACACCAACCAACCACATCTGCCCCAAAGACATTTTCTAAATCTTGCTAATTATTTTCCAGAAATAATCTGTTAATTAGACTTCCACCCATAGATAAGAGAGTGCCTTTCATTCTGAACATTTTTAAATTGCTAATTTAAACTGTTAATTTACTAAGTAAAAAATAACTTAGTGTCATCTAACGTTTAGATTGCACCTCTCTTATTTGTGTGAGGTTTAATACTTTTTCCTTCATTTATTAGTCATTCGTCTTTCTTCCTTAATGACTTGACTGCTTGGGTCTTTTATTCATTTCACTGTGGCAGATGGTATTTTTCCTTTTGATTTATAAGACTTCATTTCATATTAAAGATTTTCATCTTTATTGTTCATATTTCTTGCACATATTTATTCCAATTAATCATTTCTCTTTTGTATCATTTGTCTAATTCTGAATAACAAATTCCCTTAAAAATCTTAGTGTTCTAAACGCGCCCCCCCTCAAAAAAAACTTACTATTGTTTACAAGTCAATGGAGCAGCAGGACTTACCTGATAACTTGGACGAGGCTTGGCTGACCTCAGCTGGGCTCATTCATGCATGTGGGTCAGCTAGTGCCATGGCTGGGGAAAGCTTGGTCCAAGATGGTCTCATTCACATGCTGGATGTTGGTTTGCTGTTCACTGGTGCAATGGGGATTAGTGGACCCTGTTACTACCATACTTTTTTATTGTATTTGTGCTGTTTTTTGGTACACATTTAAAATTTTGATATATTCAAATTTATCATTTTTTTCCTATGTGATTTCTTTATGGTTTTTATGTTTGTACAGTTCTTTCCCAATCCCAAGGTCTGATAAATATGTATCTAAGTTTTCTTTTGCAATTTCATTATTTTATCTATTGCTTCTAACTCTTTTATCCGTCAGAAATTGAGGGATGTGAAGCATAAGAGAGAAAAACTGGGCCGGGCGCAGTGGCTCACGCCTGTAATCCCAGAACTTTGGGAGGTCGAGGTTTGCCGATTGCCTTAGGTCAGGAGTTCGAGACCAGTCTAGCCAACATAGTAAAACCAGTCTAGCCAACATGGTGTATTTTTAGTAGAGATACCATTAGCCTCTACTAAGAATATTAAAAAAAAATTAGCCTGGTGTGGTGGTATGTGCCTGTAATCCCAGCTACTCGGGAGGCTGAGGCAAGGGAATTGCTTGAATCAGGGAGGTGGAGATTGCAGTAGCTGAGATCATACCACTGCACTCCAGCCTGGGTGACAGAGTAAGACTCCGTCTCAAAAAAAAAAAAAAAGAAAAAAAGAGAGAAAAGTGGTATCTTTTCCTCACCCATTCCTAGGTTCATGGCTGACATTCCCATAACAAAAGATGCATTAACAAGAGAGAAGTATAACTTTTTTTTTTGAGACAGGGTCTCACTCTGTGACCTAGGCTTGAGAACAGTGATGAGATCACAGCTCACTGCAGCCTCCACCTCATGGGCTCAAGCACTCTTCCCACCTTAGCCTCCCAAGTAGCTAGGACTACAGGCATGTGCCACCACACCCAGAAATTTTTGTTTCTGTTTTCTTTTTGAGACAGGGTCTTGCTCTGTCACCCAGGCTGGAGTGCAGTGGTGTGATCTTGGCTCACTGCAACCTTTACCTCCTGGGTTCAAGTGATTCTGTTGCTTCAGCCTCCCATTTGTTCAGATTCTTCTTGGCACCCTGCTATGATATTTCTTCTCTCTGGGTATAGGGCGGGACACCTGCCATGTGAAGGTCTTCAGGGGAGAAGGGAGGGAGAAAGTCAAAGAGTGACTTTTCTCAATTTTATGGCCTGCTTCAGGAAAAAGGATTGAGGGGACTTCTAGTTTTGGTGGCCTTGCTTCAGGAGAGAGGGGGCAGGAGAAGGTCAGAGAGACCTTGCCTCTGTGATTTTTTTCAATTTCTCTCAGCTTAAAATACTTTGTATGCCAAGGCGTCATATTTTGGGGTATTGTGTTTTGAGCCTCATCAGAAATGGGAATTTAAATGGATGTTTTCCCACATGTAGTTAACCAATTGTTCAAGCACTGTTTATGGACTACTTTGATTTTTCCTCATGGATTGGTGATGTCACCTTCATCACAGAGTACATTACAATTTCATGCTTGGGTCTGTGTGAATCACGATTTCATCCTTGGGTCTGCTTCCGGACTCCTGCCTTTGGCCCATGGACATGTCTATCTACGGGTTCTTGTACTGCCTAAATCTATAGTCAAGGGGTGGTAGAAACTCAGCGTTGAGGAGAGATTATTACCATTGTGACTACAATTTAAGTTCATATTGTATAGGTCTTCTGAAGCCCAGAGCTCAAGCTGACTGCTGAAAGTTCAGGAGGGAGGCCAGGAAAGGTGGCTCATGCCTACAACCCTAGCACTTTGGGAGGCCAAGGTGGGCACATCACTTGAGCTCAAGAGTCCCAGACTAGCCTGGGCAACAGGATGAAACCCCATCTCTATCAAAAATACAAAAAATTAACTGGACATGGTGGCGTGCACCTATGGTCCCAGCTACTCAGGAGGTTGAGGTGGGAGGATCACTTGAGCCTGGGAAGCGGAAGTTGCAGTGAGCCAAGATTGCACCACTGCACTCCAGCGTAGGTGACAGTGAGACTCCATTTCAGAAAAAAGAAAGCTTAGGAGGAAAACACAGCTGGGGTAGAGGTGGAGAGTGGGGGTGAGGAGGTGGAGAGTGGGGGTGAGGAGGGGCGTCAGAAGTTGGGAGTCAGTATTGATCCAGCCATCTCCCGGGGCAGAAGTCTCTGAGCAGAGGAAGGGCACTTAAGATGAATATTCTAACCTAATACTGTGTAGAAGCAGAAGAACAAACTGTATTTACAAATTTGATGAAAAGAGAAACTCTTGGCTTTCCCCACCATTATCTGAGGTACCCAAGACGCTTCTGCAAGACTGAAGTCCCAGAGAACCACGTGATTATCCCACATGCACAGGAGCTAACTGTGCAGCTTGAAACGGCTGTAGTCTTTCAGCCACGGCAGAATATATATTTACTGGTTTGCCTTTGAGTAACAGGTTTAGTAAAGATTGTCAATTCTCTGGAGAGATAAACATGAAATGCTTTTTTTTTTACCCCAATAAAATCTATCAATTATGCTCTGTGGAACCTCCCTTTCCCACTGGGTAGCAGGCTCCATTAGCTACATATACCCCAGTCTGATTCTATAACTTTTCATTTTAGTTATCAAAATAGGTTCTCTCCAGTTATTACGATTCAGCTCTGTTCAATGCAAAATTTCAATCTTCTATTGGATTCAAAGCTTTCCTCCTTGCCTCTAGTGCCGCCTGGACTCATAGCTTTAAAAGATTTGGGAGTGGCGGCACAGAGACAAGGTCTACTTCTCTCCACCCGATCCTTGCCTGTGCTTATGTCTGTAGTTTGGGGGGACAAGAAAGAAAAGAGAAAGCTGAATATGTCCTTTTGTGATTGCCTATGGCAGAACTGTTGGTCTACATGGCTTAGCAACTGGGCTTCGAGACCTGCCCTGGTACTCAATGCCAAGCAGCTCCCAGGGGTCCCTTGGGAAATGTGGCTTCCTCTTCTGGCTAACCCCAGCTGATGGCCTCATGCAACTTCTCTCCAATGCCTACCTCTCTTTGCCCAACACGTGACCATCCTCTGCCAAGTCCTCAGCTCCAAAACCTGAGCCTGTGGGCAGATAGATACATTCTTTGTGCCTTTTACAACCAGGAGGTTGAGAGAATAATTCTACTCATATCTCACATCATCCCATTACATTTCCATTTTATAGATACTTCCTTCTGCGGCTGGGTGTGGTGGCTCACACCTGTAATCCCAGCACTTTGGGAGGCCAAGGCAGGTGGATCACAAGGTCAGGAGTTCAAGACCAGTCTGGCCAACATGGTGAAACCCCATCTCTACTAAAGATACAAAAAATTAGCCGGGCATGGTGGTGTATGCCTGTAATCCCAGCTACTCGGGAGGCTGAGGCAGGAGACTCACTTGAACCTGTGGGGTGCAGGGGGCGGTGGTTGCACTGAGCCAAGATCGTGTCATTGCACTCCAGCCTGGGCAACAGGGCAAGATTCCATCTCAAAAAAATAAAAAGAAATTTAGAAACTTCCTTCTGACCCCAGTGCCAGCTTCCTATACATCTCAGAGCTGGTGATGGCCCCTGACTGCACATTCTAGTCTGGGCTCTTGATGCCCCAAATGTCTCCAACATAGAGGTCATATTCTACGTACTCTCACCAGTTGAGTTATGAAGTATTTGCCTCACTCTAAGATCTTAAGACTCAATAGAGATGTGAAGTCACTTTTCTAAAGCCACCCACCAAATCAGCACCATGTTCAAATTAGAATGTAAAGTGTCAGAATATATGACCAGGTTTTTTTCCACTGGGCTAGGATTGCTCAGGCTTCCAGGAAAGAAAGAACTAAGTCCCTGGGCTTTGGAGTCAGATGGCTCTGTCTGAGGCCTGGTTTAACCACTTCCTAGCTGGGTAACTTTTAAATTTTTATTATTATTGTTTTTTTTAGAGAGGCAGAGTCTCACTCTGTTGCCCAGCTCACTGCAACCACCGCCTCCTGGGTTCAAGTGATTCTCCTGCCTCAGCTTCCTCAGTAGCTGGGATTACAGGCATGCGTCACCACCTCCAGCTAATTTTTGTATTTTTAGTAGAGACAGGGTTTTACCAGATTGCCCAGGCTGGTCTCCAACCCCTGGCCTCAAATGATCTGCCTGCCTCGGCCTCCCAAAGTGCTGGGATTACAGGCATGAGCCGCCATGCCCAGCCTGCCTAGCTGGGTAATTTTGGACAATGTTCTTAGTCCTTCATCGTTTCAGTTTCCTCGACTGCAAAATAAGGATAAGAATAATAGCATCTACTTTATAGGATTGTTTTATTGCCTAGATGAGATACTACAAGAGAAGCCCAGTGCCGGGTGCATAAGGAGTTCTCATGAATGGTAGTTATTGGTGTTCTAAAGAAGAGAACATCCTTAGGCCACTGATAATTCAGATCTGTCCAAATGTTGCTGCCTCGCAGATGGCTGACTTGTGTGTCATTAGAGTTAATTCCCAAGCAATGTATTCAGTGTGCTGTGTTGCCTCCACCTCTGCAGAGATTGTTTCACTCAGGGGCTAGGACAGCATGGGGGCAGATATGAGGGAAAGCTTCTACAGCTACTGCGTGTGCATAATCACATCAATCTGTAAAAAATAGTAATAATAAAATAGAAAATAAATTGGCTATGTGCAGCGGCTAACACCTGTAATCCCAATGCTTGGGAGGCTGGGGCCAGAAAGTTGCTTGGTCCAAGGAATTCAAGACCAGCCTGAGAAATATCGTGAGACCCTGTCTCTACAAAAAAAAAAAAAAAAAAAAAAAAAATTTAAAAATTAAAAAATTTTTTAATTTTTTAATTTAAAAAAATTTTAAAAAAATTAGTCCTATTACTTGGGAGGCTGAGGTGGGAGGATCATTTGAACCCAGGAGTTCAAGGCTGCAGTGAGTTATGATCATGCCACTGCGCTCGTGCCTGGGCAACAGGTCAAGACAGCTGTCTCAAAAATAATAAGGCCGGGCACAGTGGCTCACGTCTGTAATCCCAGGACTTTGGGAGACCAAGGAAGGTGGATCACCTGAGGTTAGGTGTTCGAGACCAGCCTGGACAACATGGTAAAACCTTATCTCTACTAAAAGTACAAAAACGAGCCAGGTGAAGTGGTGTGCTCCTGTAGTTCCAGCTGCTCAGGAGGCTGAGGCAGGAGAATCACTTGAACCCAGGAAGTGGAGGTTGCAGTGAGCTGAGATTGTGCCACTCGCACTCCATCCAGCCTGGGCGACAGAGTGAGACTCCCTCTTAAAAATAAATAAATAAATAATAAAGAAAAAATAAGTGAACTTTTATAAAATGTTTTCCAGCTGCAGAGGCTATGTACTAGAAAACTTTTGAAATACTATTTAATGTTTCTCAATACTTAAACTGACTACCTTCTGACAAATTGCCAAGTAGTGGTTGGAATTTAATTCACACCAAAGGAGAAACAGATTATGAGACAGTTGACCCTATAAAAACACATTGGTGGCATGCTCCTTATTCACTTTGCATCTGCTCTCAACCCACCCTCCGGGGCTTTTATGTCACACTTATTTCCAGATAAATGGCCCAATTAGAAACCTATTGGCTTAGGTCGTACTAAAGGCAATGACCCTGCACACCAGAAGCTCGTCCTTCTTAACATCAGCCTTAAGCCAAAGCACAGTGGTGTGTGCATTCTCATTCCTGGACAAACTCTGCCCCCTGGCGCTAACTCACACACTTGCGCACCAGCGAGGAGGGTCTCCTTTGTTAGGTTTCCTCATGGGACAGGGACAGAAAAGCCTGTCACCCCCACCTGCTGTCTCCCCAGACTCCTAACTGCCATTAGTCTGTTTCACGCAGATAATCTACCAAAAGGCTCCGAGTTTGTTTCTGCCCTGCGTATTTGAAATGAGTCTACCACATCAACGTCATTCTGTGTTAAAAAGTGTTTCTCAGCAGATGGGTAGGGACAAAATCTCCACGGGAGAAAGCAAAGGAGATGCCTGATCTGTCCAGGGGTTCCCGGGTCAGTCCAGGCAGCAGGCCTTGGGCAGATGGTTGGACCCCTTCTGGGCCGTGGTGTCCCTGCCTGTGAGGTGAGGAGGGCAGTTCCCACCATACTGTGTCTACGGAATAGAGAGAGAATTTAGGTGGTGACTGTGCTGTAGTAAAAAGAACAGTGGGTGTGGACATAGGGGATTTGGATCTAAATTCTGGCTCCAGGCCAGGCGCAGTGGCTCACACCATAATCCCAGCACTTTGGGAGACTGAGACAGGAGGATCGCTTGAGCCCAGGAGTTTCAGACAAGCCTGGGCAACATATCGAGACCTCATCTCTATAAAAAATATAAAATTAGCTGGGGGTGGTGGTGCATGCCTGTAGTCTCAGTGACAGGAGGTTGACGTGGGAGGATCGCTTGAGCCTGGGAGGCAGAGGTTGTGGTGAGCCACGATCGCACCACTGCACTCCAGCCTGGGTGACAGAGTGAGACTCCATCTCAAAATAAATACATAAATAAGTACATTAAATAAATACATAAATTTCAGCTGTGGAACCTTGGACTAGAAATTCACTGTTCTCACCATCCTCTAGAAATTCACCTTTCTCTTGCATTTCCTGTCTTATAAAATGGGAATGGCAGCCTTGCCCCACTAGTCATTTTTTCGATAAGAGACGCCTCCAACTGCAGTGGGTGTGGCACAGCCTTTCCCTCCAGGCTCCAGGAGCCCCCGCTTCCCAGTTGGAAGGAGAGTGGTTTGGGATGCAGATTCCTAGGTTCTACCCCAGGAGGTTGAGTCAGAATCCTGCCTCAGAGGTGGGGCCGGAGGAACAAAATAATGAACCCCCAAAAGTGTCCATGTCCCAGTTCCCAGAACCCGCAAATATGTGACCTTGCATGGGAAAAAGGGCCTTACAGATATGACTAAATTAAGAATCTTAAAATGCGGGGATTATCCTGGACTATCCTAGACAGCCCACTGGACCACCTGCTGTCTCCCCAAACCCCTAACTGCCATCAGTCTGCTCCACGCAGATAATCCATCAAAAGGCTCCAAGTTTGTTTCTGCCCCTGGATCATGGGGTCCTAATAAGGGGAAGGGGAGGCAGGAGAGGCAGAGACGGGATGAGGAAGTAGAGATCGGAGTGAAGCAGCCACACGCTGAGGATGAAGGTGGTCTTGAATGCTGGAAAAGGCGCAGAAGAGAACCTCCCCCAGTGCCTCCGGGAGGAGCTCAGACCTGCCGACACCTCACCCCCAGCCCTGCAAGACCCACTGTAGGACTTCTGATCTCTAATGCTGTGGATGATAAATCTGTAGTGTTTTAAGCCACTAAGTTTGTAATTATTTGTGACAGCAACCTTGGGAAGCCAATATGGTGCTGTGGAGGGGCTCTGAGATCCACACTTTTGAGGGACTCCGGGTAGAATTGTTAGGCATGCTAAATTTTGAGGGCTAGAGGTGTAGTGGGAAGAGACTGGGGAACAGGAGGTCTGTACTTCTAGCCCTGGCGTCCTGAGCCGTGTGACTTCGGCAAAGTCACTATCTCGTTGGTTGGGCCTCAGTTTCACTGTCCATAAGCTGGGGCAGTTGGCTGCAGCTGCAGAGCGGAAGAGAGCTAGGGCTGCAGGATTCTGAGAGGCTGAGAGAAGAAAACAGTGGAGTCGATGTCTGGCCAGTATAGGTCTCAGGACCGGAATTTCCTAGATGTTGGTAATTCTTTTAACTGCTCATTTTCACACCTCTCTTCCTGTGTGCCAGGTCTTGGTCTAAATGCTTTCCTTCAGTGAACTCCTGGCTGTGGGGTTATCTTGGTACAGCAATCAGTCTTCTGTTCAGTGAATAATTAACTGCTCTGAGGAGATGATTTGAAATCGGGAGTCAGGTCAATAAGCTACCAAGGGGGGATGGGCGGGTGGGCACCATATTCAGCTAATGAAGGGGGCGATTCCCTGTCTCTGCTATGAAAAGAAAAATGTCACAAACATTACACGCTGCCTGAGGGGTATGGATAGAAGGGGGAGGGGCTGTGGTTGCCAGGCAACCAGCTCATCACTAATCATGTGCATAAAAGCCTTGGGTCTCTGTTATGATGAGCACAGCTAGTGGGCCACTCTCCTTCTCCCCACCCCTGCTTGACAGCTGGCCTTTGGGTTCTGGTTCCAGATACTTAGACCCTGAAACATGCCCCTGAAACAGGCCCAAGTCCCCATCAGTATCCCAGGGTCGATTCTGTTGCTAGAAAGCAAACCGGGAGAGCAAAGACTCTTTGTCCGCTCCAGATGACAAAGGCCTGGCACCCATATTCCAGGACACTCTGCTACACCACGGCCTTTTGAATGAGCCGTCACCCCAGAGGCTTACTTAGATTTGAGGAAAATCCCTTCCTGACTCCTCCATTCAAGGGAGGCTCTTGCTGTTTGCCATGTGGATACTGAGCAAACACGTGGGTCCCCAGGCCGGCTTTTGATGTGCTCTGTAAACACTTCTCTCTAGATACAGCCAACTCGCCAATTATGCAAGAGTCAACCCGCTTCCCCTGAGGATTTGTTGTCTTAAAGAATGAGGACCCACTGTGACCGCAGAGTTGACATAGCACATGTTGCACAGAGAAAGTGCACCCCCGGTGGAGGCCAGGGTTCCCTTGGGGCCCAGCCATCTTTCCAAACAGAAGCGTGGAAGGCTGTTTGATCTGTGGCCACTTCTGGAACATACAGGCGCAGGAATAGTCAATATTAGAAAAGATGTTTGCATCTGTTTCCTTCCAAGTCTCACAGGCTAAGAGAATGGAGGACGGCGTTTGTGCTACGAGACAAGCACAATGTTGGGACATGGTACTAGAGTTGTCAAAGGACTGCCTTGGTCCCAGAAAGTTATTTCAGAGAGAAGTCATTACACCCATTGGCTAAAAAGAGGCATCACCGAGAATATTGGATGTCACAACCCATTTCCCTTCCACAGTTCACACCACCCAGAAGTATTACACCCATTGGCTAAAAAGAGACAGGCATCACCGAGAATATTGGATGTCCCAACCCATTTCCCTTCCACAGTTCACACCACCCCCAGCAGGCTCAGCAGGCTGTACTTAGCCTGAGAACGGGTGATGAGGGGGCACCTTTCAGTGCGGTCTCAATCCCTCTCCCTCTCCCTGCTCCAGCCCCTCTGGCTTCCTCACTCTTCCTCAGTAATACCTATGTCAGTCAGTTATTTGCACTTGCTGTGTCCTGGATACTTACACCCCTGATATCTGGATGACACGAGACTTTCCCTGGCCACCACCCCATGTAAATAAATTGGCCACTCTAGATGGACATGTAGGCTGTCTCCCATCTTTTGTTATCACAGAGTGTTGTGATACACAGTATCTTGTACATATGTCGTGTTACGCATATGTGGCCATATCTATCAGATACATTCTAAGAAGTTAAATTGCTGCGTCAAAGGGCATATGCACCACCACACCCATTAACCTTTCCACGTGCCATTTTGAATTTTCTTCAAGTACTAGACCTCTCTTTTTCTTCCTGTCTGTCTGTCCATCTATTTTACTTGTTTATTGCCTGTTTCATTCTCTAGGGTGTAAGTTTCAGGAGGGCAGGGCACTCGTCTGCTTTATCAACTGCTGCATCCCTGGCACCCGCCACTGTGCCTGGCACAAGGCCAACTGTCAACTAGCATTTGCTGAGTTGATTATGACTCTCCGTACCAGGAAGACACTAGGCTCTTTCTTACATCCTCACAGCCAGAGCCTCGCTCTGGAGGCAGTGGATGTCATGAGTTTCTGCTAGACCCTTACAGATACTTCATGTTGATTCAGATACACACTCAGCTACATTCCTCCCATCTTTTTTTTTTTTTTTTTTTTTTTTTT
>JAPYYA010004479.1:0-11760 GCA_028533165.1 Leontopithecus rosalia | reverse complement strand
ATCTCGGCTCACCGCAACCTCCACCTCCTGGGTTCAGGCAATTCTCCTGCCTCAGCCTCCTGAGTAGCTGGGATTACAGGCACGCGCCACCATGCCCAGCTAATTTTTTGTATCTTTAGTAGAGACGGGGTTTCACCATGTTGACCAGGATGGTCTCGATATCTTGACCTCGTGATCCACCCGCCTCGGCCTCCCAAAGCCAATTGCTTTTCTAATGCAGGATGATACAAACAGCACAAAAGGTAAACACTCAATTTTAAGTGTCAGGTGCTTAAACAGTTAATTGTGGGAAAGTTACTTTCCAAAAGCAATTCCAACCCAAAAGTAGTAAACATTATTCTATAAGACATAAGGGAAGGTAAATAATGGCCCACAAAACTAAATGATGTGGTTAAGATAACTAGTTTGGTGGAATAACAAGCTGGGATCTTTAGAATCCAAACACAATAGGTATTGGTTTTTCATACCCTTCTTCTAAATTATGTTAAACACTTATAGTAACTACATTTTCCCCAGTAAACATCAGACTTAAATAGACCATATGTAAAAACAACCTATCCTTAATATTTTTACTACGCAATCTACAGCAAAAGCTTAACAATATATACACAGGAGTATCAAATAAACTAGAAAAGTATTCACCAACTTCAGAGTAAAAAGGATCTTAAAAGAAAACCAACAACAAAAATTAAATACTTTCTGCTGTTGTGAACCAGAAAAAAAAACAACCAATGAATAGACCTTAAGTTACTGAGAATATTTTCCCTGCTGAAGCAAATGAAAATTAGAGATTTTTAATTGAAGTAACACAAATCTGGGTGTATCACATTGACAGGGAGATGCAGACAGAATCCACACACCTTCAAATTTACAAATTCCCAAAACTAAGTCAAGCAGGGTAAATAATTTATAAATGAAAGGCATATACAATGTGGGTAAAAACTTAAAAACAATTATTAAATTGAAGAGCATGTCAGCAGTGATAGAAAATCTTTCAGTACTAGAAAATATCAGATTTAATCCAAAGGAACCACCCCAACCCCCCAATAAAAATAACAAAGTATGGGAACCATCCTTTATACAATAGCTTTAAAATAATAATTTAAAAAAAAACATGATTACAGGAATCTTCCTACATAATTTAGACAATGTAGTGCAAGAGTGTGCTCCTTTATAACTTCAGCGGCTCAACCCCCATATGATGAAACCAATAATCACGACTCCAATGACCAGGATAAGAATGATGATGCACAGGGTTTTTCTGGATTTGCGCTGCAGATGCAAAAAATGAAAAAAAAACAGGTTTACAGATTTAGTGAAGTATCGCTACAGCAACTAAAAATAATTTGGTCCATTTCTAGAGTAAAATCAGTAGTAGTATATTGCCCTCAAATTTTTGACTGTGTTTTTTGTTTCTCATAAATCTCTTTAATACATACGGCACTATTCTTTCAAAAAATAGTCTTGAATTAATGTTACACTAAGGGAGCAATTTTTCAACTTTTGTTGGTGATTTTTCTGAGGGTGTGGCTGAGCTTAAGAAAGAAGACACCATGAAATTAAGTTACTGACTTAAGAGACTGAGGTTACCTATACATAAAAACAAAGAACCACTTAAAAGCTTAGACATTCTTTACCTTTTATTAAAGTCTTTCTTAAAAATGAGTTCTCTGAAGACATCAGCAAATATACACTGGCAACTTTTCCTCACGTACATTTCTTGTTTCCAAAATACAATGATTTAGGAATGAGTTTCCAAAATCATTCTTATTCTTTAATATTCATGGAAAATACATTCAAACTCTCAACAAACAAAAACCACAGAGCAAACAAAATCATAATGCTGTCATTGAAAACTGAATGGTTAATGATTTTGTTTCATTCTTCATTCCTGGTCCACTTGTAGATTTCTGTATTTCTTTAATGGCATTTGCAACTCACATCAACATGCAGGAATCCTTTTTCTTACAAAGTAGAAAAATTTGTAAATTTACTTTGTGTCAAGTAGAAGTATCATGATATTTATCAAAAGATACATTTGAGTCTGAAATTACCCTGAAAACCATAAATATGTTGAGTATTCCACATATTCACCTAATTATTCAAGTGAATACTCCTCATGCATCAAACACAATTTCTCTTTTTGAAATCATGCATAAGTATTTTCCCTAGACTCCACTCAATGTGAGTTTGGTTACAACAAACTCACATGTAATGTACCTGTGAGTCATCACGGGTGTCCCTCAATGGTATATTTGTTGCCTAGGGTACTCTCCGTAGTGTGGGGTAATGAGGCCCTGTGGCAATGTGGTGATAAGCAAATTTGTCACCTTCCTTATGCTTACATTCACCCAAACATATCAAGGCTTCCAAACAGAACTACTGGAAAGCTGCCTCTTTTCTCAGCACTTGTGTTGCTTGGCTCTTGTCTCCTTTCAGGGGCTGGGGGAATTAAGCCTGGGGGCAGCTCCCAGTGCTGGGGTATAGCTTGGGACATGTGATTTTTCTTGTAGGCTTGTGCTTCTACAAGGAAGAGGTAAAGTAAAACGTGGCAATATATCCACATTCCCTCCAAATCCAAAAGCAAAATAAAATATCATGTGAACCTAGTCACTGATGGATCTTGTTCAGTTTAGCAGTTATATGCTAACAGCTCCAGAAGACTTCTGTCCTTTGCAGATTATCGCATGCGTGAGCATGTGTGTGTGTGTGTGTGTGTGTGTGTGTGTTCAATTATTCATGAGGGATACCTAAAGTCCATGACACAGTGATATAGTGATAATAATACTGAGCTGCATACCTGAATTACACACACAAAGATGATAAACAGGAGTGACTGTCAGTGAATACAATTGTTTATAACTCAGCTATCTCCATATAGCTTCATTATTTTTTACTTATCACTGAATATGCAGTAATTTGTGTGAAATGAAAGGCAACTTCTAAGGTTAGTAAGAAAGCAAAAAGCAAAAAGCAATTGAAAATGTCTGAGAAGATGACAGTATCTTCAATATTTTATAAGAAGTTAACAACAGCTGGGCATGGTGGCTCACATCTGTAATCCCAGCACTCTGGGAGATGAGGTGGGTAGATCAGTTGAGCCCAGGAGTTCCAGACCAGCCTGGGCAACACCACGAAACTCCATCTCTACAAAAAACACAAAAATTAGGGGGGCTTGGTGGTACACACCATTCAGGAGGCTGAGGCAGGAGGAAGTCTTCAGCCCATGAGGCAGAGGTTGTAGTGAGGCGAGAACACACCACTGCACTCCAGGCTGGGCATCAGAGCCAGACTCTGTGTCAAAAATATGGTTAATAAGATCAAGAAAGTGAGAATTATGAACGACAGCAACACCAAAATTGGAGTTTGGAAAAGGAAATCAAATGTCATCTGGTATTCAGGGGTTTCCAAAGAGCCTGGCCTTATCCATGTTCAACATCAAAAGTCTACATATTGCATGATGTAGTAATAGTTGATAGTTCTAATATTTGTATAGTACTTGACACATAATTTATATTTGACAAATGCATGTGGACTCCCTATATTAACCTGACTCAAGAAATAAATTCATTCCTGGTGAAGGTTCTGTTGAATGCAAACAGAATATATGATGAACAATGACACTCCAAGCTAATATGATTTCCACGAGACCTGCAGCGATCTCTCTAGAACAAGGAAATTTGCCTCTTTCATCCAGAGGGCAACTGATATAAAGAAGAAAAAGTAAAAGGGAGGAGTGAGAAATGGAAGGAGGAGCCTATCAAAAAGAGGTTTTTGGGTAGAAATGTCACAATGACATCAGAGATCCCCGGCCATCAGAAAACCCTGGAATTGTCTCTGCAGCCCAAACACTAAACTTTCTCTTCCTGTGGGCCAACAACTCTGGTTCAACCCTAAGAACACAGGCTAAAATCAGTTCTAAACTGACTGGTACTGTTTAAACAGACTTCTCTTCCATGGGATTTTAAATTTTAACATCTTAAGCTGCTTTAAAGCTAATCTCTCTTCCCCCACACCATCCCCCCACCCACACACACACGTGGAAAGGCTAAGTTTTAAGAAAATTGATCACAGGTAAATTACCTGATAATCTGCTGCCCTTGACAGTTGTTGATTTGCCTGCTGAACGTGTACCTCTGCATTTTCCACATTGGCTTCGATGCTATCTGTAAATAAAACACACACACACACACACACACACACACACACGTTAAATACATATTGATGCTCCAGTAATAAATCACCAGATTTCATTGAAGGTATGATTAAACATGGTCATTATTCATAGATTAATGGTAGTATATCGTAAAGTTGAATTTTTTTAAGCTGGCTGTAAGAATTATAGTATACATCTATACTATCTTTCAGGCAATCCAAACTATTTACAAGCATTTGTAGAACAGAACCTTGATCATCTTCATTACAGAGCAACTCTGGTTCTATCTAAACCCTGAAAAGTATGGTCACCCTGACATTATCAAATCAGTGTCAGCACAAGGGATGTCTCAGTCTCAAACTCCACAACTTGTTCTATCTCTAGATCAATGCACAAGAGATCAACCCTCTTCTTTCTACTGCTGCAGATTTTATTCATTACTATAAAAACTGGTACCTCTGACTTTTCAAAGAATAATACTCTTTGAATATATTCTTTGAATATATACATTGAAAAGACTAATATTCTTTGAAAAGTCAGAGGTACTAGTTTTTATCGTGATGAATAAAACAAACAGAGGGAAACAAACAAAAACTCGAATGCTAAAACTTGATTCATGTTAATCCTTAACGTTTCTCAGTTTCTTTTCCAGCTTTGTCTCTGTAAATGCAATGTACTTTAAGGTATTATAGCATAATACCTAAGCTCTACTTAGTTTGTTTTCTATAATGGCCGACTGAGTAGCAAGCATGTGACGATGTTTATTTAGGGTAAATACAAAGTGCTGAAAACCATTTACTCTGTGGTCATCAACATACTTCTGTGCTGAAATCTAGCCCTCACTGAGGGCCCATGCAGTCTTCTTAAATGGTGGCAGTTGGAATGGGTGTCATTTTGAAGCACAGGACCCTTGTCTCTTCCTATCTACCAACTCTCAGCTTTAAAGCTCATGCTGTCAAACTCAGCCAACACTCCCTGTTGCAGACATGTATAAATCACCTGGCCTTTTCTTCTCATTCCTTTAATATTTTAGCCTCTGACTCACTCATGCTCTCTCTAATACTTCTCTTATTATATAAACTGGTGACTTCAAGATCCAACTGCTGACCTAACACGCTGGCCTCTCAGTTCACCGACCATACTTTTTCCAAAGACTGATACCTTTCCTCACCCACCCATTTCCATGGTCTCATCCCAAACCCTTGACATTTACTAATAACTGTAGTTGTTCCATAATGTCAATTTTGAGGGTCTCACTCTCTGATCACCACCTTCTATCTCTAGAGCTCACTCCTTCTAATGCCCTGGCTACAACAATTTTCAGCTTTCATTGAAACTTTCATTGAAATATTTCATCCTACCATTTTTTCACTCTCTCTCACATATGGCATGTCCTCACTTCCCTCCTTCCCTAGCCTTAGAGTCCTTGGACAATCACTCAGCCTCAGCTTGCACTTATCCTCAGCTCCATTGCCCCTCCACTTTAGTCATATGACAAAACTCCACCCAGTACCCATGCAGCTGATTACGGGTGTAAAAAGGATGAACCGAGTTTTACTTTAATGTCATGACTGCTGAGCAGGTTTATTTCATTTCCTTAGCACCTGAAAGACTATGTCATACTTTCTCTTCTCTCCTCAAGCTTCTGAGGCCTCCTTGGGCATCATCATTCTCAGCCCATGACCTTGATTTCCAGCCCTTTGAGACAACAGGAACCATTAGAATACATTTCCACACATTTTCATGACCCTGTCTATACGCATTACCTGTGTGCCCTGACAACTCCCTTGTTGTCAGGAATATCATTCCATTTGTGCACTTTATCACATTCCCTATCACTTAATTCAAAAACCTCAGTGATGCAAACTTCCTCTTTCTCTTACTTATCATCAATATTTCTTTCCCTTGTAGATCATCTCCATCAATCCCACAGCTGCCACCTAAAAACTTGTTTATTCTACATCCATTTTGCAGCTATGACTGCATTCTCTTTCACTTTCCCTCTTTACTCTTCAAAAGAGTTATTTATACCTGGTATCCACCACTGTTCCCAACCCATCCTCTCTTGAGCCTATTTTTATCATGCTTTCACCTACACCATTTTACCAACACAGCTCTTCCTGAGGTCACCTATGCCCTACACATTGTTAAATCCAGTAGTCAAATCTTAATCCTCATTTTACATGACCTAACAACAGCATTTGAAACCGCTGACCATCCAATGTTCTTGAAGCACTTTTTCACTTCCCTTCTAGGACAATTCACTCATTTGGATTTCCTCCACATCACTGGCTGTTCTTTAGTCATTTGTATTTGTTTTTCTTCAACTGTCTGGGCTCTTAATCAGAGGTTAAGACACTTTTTCTGTAAAGAGCCAGAGAATGAATAAGCTTTGTTGAGTTTTATAACCTGTTACAAGTATTCAACTATGCCTTCACTGTGCAAAAGCAACCATAGACAATATATAAATGAATAAATGTAGTTTGAAGACACTTCTAAACATTTAGAGGATCCAGGGCTAAGTCCTATACCCCTTCTATTCTCTATCCACACTTAATTCCTGGATTATCTCTCCCAATAATGTGGTGTTAAATGCTAAATGTACACAGATAACTCCTACATTTAGATTCCCTGCCTACCCTTCTCCCCTGAACTCCATGTTCACTCTACTAATGTCCAGAAGACCTTCACTTGGTGTAAAGGGGACCCTCAAACTTAACATACTCAAAAATTATTGATTTATACCCATCTAAGTCTGCTCCACTGACAGATTTCCCATCTCAGAAAACAGTAACTCCACCATCATAGTGGGTCAAACTAAAATGTTAGCATCACCCTTAAATTAACTCGTTCTTTCAATTCCATACCCAGCCAGTCAGTAAATCTTTTCAACTTTCCATTTAAAAAATACCTGAAAACCATTAGCTTTTCACCATCCCTCTAGTTTCCTCTTTATCCAAGCCAACAAGATTGCTCATCTGGATGACTGAAGTAGTCTTTTAGGTGGTCTCCTTGCTTTTGGTCTTTTCTCAGCAGCCAAGTGAGTCTTTTGGAACCTAAGCAGGGTTATAATACTCCTCTGCTCAAATTCTCATTCATATGTAAAACTTAAAGTCCTTACACTGGCTCAGGCTCCTACATGACATCATCCCCTGCCCTTGGATGTGATCTCCATCTCCTTGCTCACTAAAATGTCAGGTTTGCGTCTGCCTTAAGGCCTTTGTTTCGCTGTTATCTCTGCCTGGAGCACTTTCTCTCACTTGCTCCCTGACACCCACCAAGGCTTCACTATAATGTCACCTGTCAGTAAGGGTATGCCTGACTACCCATTGTTAAGTGGCAACGCTTTCCACCCCAGCAGTCCCATCCCTCCACCTTGGCCTTATTGTCCCCGTAACACTTGTCACCATTTACTTGCTTTTCTCTCCTTTTTAAAAAATTATCTTTCCTCCCATTATAAGATCAATTGAGATAGCGTATTTTATCTGTTATTTAATTTCGGCTGAATCCCCAGTGCCTAGATGTGCATCTGGACATAGTAGCTGCAAAACATATTTTGGATGATGAATAAATTGGTTTTTGAAATTTTACCCTGTGATGTACTGGGGATATGGGGAGGGAGGGGGTAAGAATGGATAAAAAATAGTTACGCTGAAGTAAAAGTGCAAATATTTCTGTTGGACCAAATTCAGAAAACATACTAAAAGCATCTTTAGACATATCAATAGATAGCTCCAGATTTCAAGATTGTCAGAATCCTAATGAATGCTACTGACTACACCCTAATTGAAAGCTATTACATTCAATACTTAAGGGAGTCTTAAGTAAAAACAATCACTTCTAAAAAGAACTCCTAACTTCTACGTAATACTACTAAATTCAAGCTACCAAAAAGCTATTAAAATGAATTTAGGCAAATGGCTACCTATTCCCTATAACCTAAAAGACCAGATGTCATACACAATTAAATATATCACAAGTTTTCCCAAGAGTGATTAGCATGATGACAGTTAAAATAGATTAAGATTAAAACCAGAAACCCTGGAAATAAGCTGGAATCATGTTTCATGATGCCTTCCATGGTTTTGGCAGCAGTAGACCCTGATTAAATTTGGGCTTTTGAACTAAATTAAGCTGGTTATTTCAACCAGCAGGAGTCAAAAATGTGACTTGTTTTCGATAACGCCAAGGGTGATGCTTAGTGTGTTTTATAGACCATGCTTTTGGTTCCAGGGAAACCAAAAGAGGGACAGAAAGCGGTTACTCCTGTGTGAGAAAGATACCACAGGTAAAGTGCCTGTAGGTCGCTCTCACCTCTACAATCTAAGTCAGCAGGTCTTACCTATTACATCTCCTTGTTCATGAATCATCATTCCCAAATCTTTAAATATTTCATTAATATCCATAATATCAGCCTAAGAGAAGAAGGAATATATTATTATAATCAGAAATTCAGTCCCCATTCCACCAAAGAAGAAAAAATTAAAAAAACCCAAAATCCTACTCACACATGTGTGAGCATGCATCTATAATACAAAAATATAATACATAAATTTTGGAAAGATCAGGAAAATATTTGACAATAAGGAATCCTAATTAAGAAGACACTGAATAATAGCCACCAGTTCTCTAAAATAAGTTTGTGGCATTAAAAATACCAAGTGAGTGAGGTAGAATGGAAATGAAGGCTCTATAATAGAGAAGAGCCATGGATTACTGAGTTCATTTCATACAATCTGATAGTTTTGATATCACCAGCAGTATCTACTTACAAGAGTTAAGAATTCTTACCATGTATTTCTAGTAAAAATTTACACATCAATTTGACAATCTAAAATAATAAAACATTAGGTGTAAATTTTAAGTCTCACAATAATTTGAACATGTAATGGATTAGTGATATGTCACTACTGGATAAAGAAGTTATAAATTTAGTAAGTAAAGAAAATATAAATTTACTTTTCTTCAACGACACAATTAACTACTTCATAGAATTTTTGTAAGGACTAAATGAGATAATTAACATAAAGAATTCATCCCATAGTGCCTGGCATATGGAAGGTCTTCAATAAACTGTAGCCATTGTTAGCTATTATTACTCTTTGTTCTAGGCACTAAGGAGGTTCCATAAGAACTATGACTTAATACATTTTTAGATCTCTTTGATGTCATAAACATAGTAAAGAGAAATAAAATACTTTGGAGGCCTTATTAAAAGTCTTACTCATGCAGGTACAATGTGTATCATGTGCCCTGGGAAGACATCCAGACTCTGGACAGACATTTATCTCTACACTGGTATTTTCTCAGTACTAAGGTAGTCCACAGATGACTTAATAGCATAAAAAGAAAAAAGCTGCAACAGGAAGGAGAAGGTTCCCTCACCTTAGACAAACAGTAAGAAAAATATATTTTTAAAGGAATTATTCTAACTTATACATTACAAATGCTACCAAATTGATACATTAATTTTTTCTCTAGGTCAGGCCTGGTGGCTCACACCTACAATCCCAGCACTTTAGGAGTTCAAGACAAGCAGATCACTTGAGACTACGAGTTTGACAGCAGCCTTTCCAACATGGTGAAACCCTGTCTCTATTAAAAGTACAAAAAATTAGTCAGGCGGGGTGGCACGTGCCTGTAATCCCAGCTCCTCGGGAAACTGAGGCACGAAAATTGCTTGAATCTGGGAGGCAGAGGTTGCACTGAGCTGAGATCGTGCCACTGCACTCCAGACTGGGCCACAGAGGGAGCTGCCTAAAAAAAAAAATTCTTTCTCATGCCTTTGCCCAGCATTATCCAAGCATCTTGATAACAAACTCACTAAGAACAGAGCAGCAGCCCAAGGCTACAATGTAAGGCTTACTTCAAGTTGCCTGATAGAAGACTCTCTTTCATGAATAAGGCGGAGGTCATCCTCTGTAATTTCTTCATCCTGCACCTGCACTTGAGGTTGAGTTTGGCTAACAGAAAAAAATGAATGTGGAAAAAAAACAAAGATTGGTTGGTATTCAAAACAATGAGACTCATTTCCAATTTAAGATATAGTCATTAAACAGGAGATTTTATTTTTCAAAGTCACAGAACTTCTCACTTAAAAAATTCTAAGACTATAACAATCAAATTTTACTCATTTTTCATTTCACTTATATCATTTTATCTAATGAGTTTAGTGTTATTACTTAATCATTGGAAGCTATATTGGGCAACTGGGTATTTCTTCTCAGCTGACTTAAACCTCATATAAGGGAATGCCTCTATTAAGTCCATAAATATTTATTTGGAAAATTTTATATATAATAAATACTTTATAATTACTGAATTTTTCTTTTCAAACTTACTCTCTATTTTCAATGTATAAACAACTTAAAGTATTTATGATATAATATACTGAAAGTTTTAATTCTGTTCCAGGGACCTTAATGTATAAACTTTGAAAAATTACCTTTTGATCTGTAAAATATTTTGTATTTCTTACCTTTCCCAGGATACAAGATTCCTTTCTTTTGAGTTGTCCTCAGGAAAACCGCCCTGAATAATTTAGTAACAGGATGGAATGAGAAGGGGCAAAGAGAGCAAAAATAAGAAAAAATAAACAACACTCATATTTTCTCTTATGATAATCTATACTGATTTAGGTATGCGTGTGTGTGTGTGTGTGTGTGTGTGTGTGTGTGTGTGTGTGTGTACAGAGAAAGACATTCTTGTTCTAATTTTTCAGGTCAACTGCTTCAAGTAATAATATAATTATAAGTAATTTCATATTCTAAGTAGACAAGAAAGGAATTCACTAAATATTCTAAAGTGTTAGAATACTAAATATTCTCAA
Source organism: Leontopithecus rosalia (assembly GCA_028533165.1). Taxonomy (NCBI): domain Eukaryota; kingdom Metazoa; phylum Chordata; class Mammalia; order Primates; family Cebidae; genus Leontopithecus; species Leontopithecus rosalia. The sequence continues at coordinate 775 of JAPYYA010004479.1, read as the reverse complement.
GTATTACTTGGTTAAAGCTTAATGTAGTCTTGGAATCCATATGTTAAGGAATAAGAAAACAACTCATGATAGTTTATAAGGGAATTTAAAATTAGATTAATTCAAAATTCTACTGAAAAGTTTCCTTTCATTTATTTTCTCCAGGCTTATGTTCATTTTCAATATTCATGCAACATACTTGCACCATTCATCTTTGTCATCTTGGTGTAATTCAGGAGGAAAGTGTTTTCTATATTAGCGTGTACACAAGCAGAAAGTCTCAGTGCCAAGACAATATGCGAATACTAATCAGGACTTGATCCCTAATCTTTTCTGACAAAATATGTCTCTAAATTTTTACATAATCTATAATCTTCTGTAAAATGACACAGAAAAAATAACCACAGTAATACATAATTATCATCCTTCTCTAAAAATGGAGCAGAATGGATAAAAATAAATATTCAAGTGCTTATTTCTAAGATATTCACAGATCTTATGCTACTACAGACTTTCATGGGCCCCTTAGAAAGTAACCATGTTTGGGAGGCCGAGGCCGGTGGATCATGAGGTCAAGAGATCGAGACCATCCTGGTCAACATGGTGAAACCCCGTCTCTACTAAAAATACAAAAAATTAGCTGGGCATGGTGGCACGTGCCTGTAATCCCAGCTACTCGGGAGGCTGAGGCAGGAGAATTGCCTGAACCCAGGAGGCGGAGGTTGCAGTGAGCCGAGATCGCGCCATTGCACTCCAGCCTGGGTAACAAGAGCGAAACTCCGTCTCAAAAAAAAAA
>JAPYYA010004478.1:0-11760 GCA_028533165.1 Leontopithecus rosalia | reverse complement strand
ACAAGGTCCGAAGTCGAGGCAGCAATTAAGAGCCTACCACACAAAAAAAGCCCAGGTCCAGATGGGTTCACAGCCGAATTCTACCAGACACACAAAGAGGAACTGGTACCATTCCTTCTGAAACTATTCCAAATAATCCAAAAAGAGGGAGTCCTTCCCAACTCATTTTATGAGACCAACATCATCCTGATACCAAAACATCAAGCATTTTAATAGCAAATATTATACAGGGAATCAGCAAAATTCAGATGATCAAGATATGAGCCTTTTTGTCAAGAAATCAGTAAAGAATTTTAATATATTGGACAAAATCAGGAATGTGTGTCTTTCTAATGACAGATGGAGAAAGGATTTCAAGAGGGAACTGATTCCTTGTACCAAAGGTTGCTAACAGGTCAAGTAAAATGGAGTTGAGGACCTGATCATTGGATTCAGTGATGTGGAGATCACTGACAAACTTCATAAGGATAGGTCCCTTGGAGTGAGGGTGAGGATGAAATCCTAACTACAGTACTTATCAAATCTATGCCAAAAATAACCCTGCCTCTCTATAGATTGTTTCTTCGTCTACATTCAGGCACTAATGATTATATAATTTTTTGTGTAAATTTATATTCTTACATGGATATATTGAGTAGTGGTAAAGTCTGGGCTTTTAGTGTAACTCATTCAAATAATGTACATTGTCTCTATTAAGTAATTTGCTTTTGCTTTACCATAAGCCTCTCCAATTTTTAGGTAAAATCATTTACTGGTTGCAATATATTCCCTTCTTTTTTCAAAAATTATCAAACTAGTTTCCTTATTTTCCTGTTTCCACTCTCCGCCATCAATGTACACGCATTCCAAAATGATCACATACACGATTGCATCAGCCTGTGTATTTGTTCTTGACTTTTTCACTAACGGTTTAGCCCCCGTCACATTTTACTATTACTGTGTTAATTTTCAAAATGAAGTTTTCTATTTTGTCTTTTTTGTTAAAAAAATAGCTTATGCTACATCACAATCTAAAAATAGTCTAATTTCTTTTTAACCATATTTTTGCACTGAATATACTCAATAAATCAAACTCTAAAAATCCTCCATTGCAATTACATGTTTCTGAAATTGCAGTCCTGTCTCCTCCCTATTCAAACCACTTCTCAAAATAGTTCCCTAAAAACGCTGACTCCATTTTCTGACCTCTCTCTCTCTCCCGTAACCCTGGACAATCGGTTTTGTATTTCATCACTCCTCTTAAATAGCACTTCTAACATCTTCATTGATTTCTCCATCTCAAAAGTCAGTGGTCAATATCCTCTCTTGACGTTTCAGCATTTATTGACCTTGTTGACACTTCCTTGAAACATTTGTGTGACATAACACTTGGCTTTCTCTTAACTTTTTGACTTATTCTTTCTTGAGCTCCTCTTGGCCTTATCTATGCTAAGCAGTCAAAATTTTGGTGATCCTTTTTCTTTCGTATTGCTCCCTAGCAAAGATCCTTGACTGCTCCAACTCTCATGATTATTGGTGAACAGATTGTGCATACATTTCTATATTTCCAGTCCAGGCTTACTGTTTTCATTTTGAAAATCCACATTTTTCCTGAATGTCTATTTCAAAGGAACATCAGAGCTACACTAAGCTGAGTTTATGGTCCTCCTCCCCTAAAGGATTTTATTTTCTGTCTTGTCTAGCTAGATTCCCTAGACAAGCTAAAAGAAACATTAAACATTCCAATATCACAACTAGGAAAAAAAAATGAACCTTGGAAAACTCTGCCTCTCTAATTTCTAATTATTTAACATGTACTTTCAATTTCCAACCTTAAATACTTCTTAAATTACTACATAGTTATCTATCTCCAAACCACTTATTTGAAGCAACGATTAGTTCTCAACTAGTGTAGTAATAAAGCATTTTAATTTGCTTACCTCCGATTTTCTTGTCCAAACAAACACTTCACTCAACAGTGAGTGCTTTATTATGAAATTGAAGCTCTGATAATAATACATTTTCTCCTATTATTCATTTAAGTAATACCCCATTACATTTAGAAATAAAAAAGAAACTTAAAAGCTCCTATGATATCTGAGACTGGCTTATTTTCCCTGTCTCCTCTGCAACAGGACAACACTTTCTTCTAATTCTAACACTCTTGTGTCCTGCTCTCACTTCTGCTGTTCTCAAATCTTTTTTTCTTCAGGAAATTCTTGGATTGAACTGATGAAGTTAGAATTCCTACTACATGTTCTCTAGCCCTGTGGCTTCTGACAACCATCTAATTGTAGTTTTAGCTATATTTTTGGGATCGTATCATTAATTTCTACCTTCTTTCTAGACTATATATTCCCAAAAGATGGTGTTTCTTGTAATGTAAAGTACATATTACTAGTATTTGAAATGCTATCTGGAATTCTAGTTTATAATAAATTATTGGTTTAATTAACTAACTTCTAGCAATTAAATTATTGCACAATACGATTCTAAACTGCTGTTCTATCTTTTTATACTATTATTCATCTACATTTGCTCACTAAAGAATAAAGATGATGTATTTTTTCTGAACATATTTCTTACTTTTCTACATTTTCCCATGTATTTTATGTCCTTTTCTCTCACTACAAAGCTTTCCAACCCCATTCTGTTTTCATCGTTTGATGTTTACCTCCAATTTCAAGGTACATATTAAATACTATATCAAATTATTATAATATTCATTTCTTTTAGTTTCTTATTTTTAAAAATCTTTTCAAAGGCACATATTAGTTATCTAATTTTTAAAAATCTCTTCAAAGCCACAGTCTACCTTTTGTTGTGATACCTTCTATGCTTTTCTTATTTTCCTATGTACTCCAAGGGAATTGTAAACACCTTGAATGCAAAGAGTGTTTTTTTCTTTTGCTTTCGATTTCTGCAATATACGGTTCAATTTTTTTTAAGTTTAAAGTAATCATTTTTGTTATTGTTGAGTTAATATGTTCAAGGTTATGCCAAGGCTTAGGGCTTGCATCCTCTGAAGCAACAGCCCAAGCTGTACCTTGGACGCTTTTAGCCATGGCTGGAGTGGCTAGGTTGCAAGGCACAAAGTCCCTGGGCTGCACACAGCAGGGGGTCCCTGGGTCGGCCCACAAAACAATTATTATTTTTTTTTATCTTAGGTCTCAGGGCTTATGATGGGAGATCTCTGCCATGCCCTGGAGATATTTTCCCCATTTTCTTGGTAATTAACATTTAGCTCCTAGTTACTTATGCAAATTCCTGTAGCTGACTATTTTCCTATTGCATCACCAGCCTTCCAGTTTCCCAAACTTTTATACTTTGTTTCCTTTTTTAAAACTATTTCAAGAGCACCCAGGTCACATCTTGAACACTGCACTGTTTAGAATAATTCCTTCGGCCAGACACACTAAATCATCTTTCTCAAGTTCAAAGTTCTAGTTCCACAAATATCTAGGGCAGGGGCAAAATGCCTCCAGTCTCTTTGCTAAATCATAGCAATAGTCACCTTTTTTCCAGTATCTAACAAATTCCTCCTCTTCATCGGAGACCACCTCAACCTGGACTTCATCATCCATATCATTATCAGCATTTTGGTCAAAGCCAGTCAGCAAGTCTTTAGGAAGTTCCAAACTTTCCCACATTTTCCTTTCTCCTTCTGTGCACTACAAAGTGCTCCAGCCTGTTACTCTGTTCTTAAGTCATGTTCACATTTTCCGGTATCTTTACAGCAACACCCCACCCTACTGCTACCAGTTTACTGTATTGGTTTGTTCTTATGCTGCTAATGAAAACATATGCAAGACTAGCTAATTTATAAAGGAAAGAGGTTCAATTAACTCACAGTTCCACATGGCTGGTGAGGCCTCACGAACATGGCAGAAGATAAAGGGGAAGCAAGACATGGCAGCAGGCCAGAGAGAATTTGTTCAGAGAACTCCCCTTTTAAAAACTATCAGACTTAAAAACTATCAGATCTCATGAGAACAGCACAGGGAAGACCCACCCCCATGATTCAATTACCTAACTAAGGGATCCCTCCCATGACACATGGGAATTGTGAGAGCTAAAATTCAAGATGAGTTTTGTCTGGGGACACAACCAAATGATATCATCATACCTTTCAGTTAAGTGAAAATTGAGCTTTGATTTGTCCTATTGCCTACTACAGTTTTTTATGACTATAACATTGAGAGATTGCATAAGGCAGACATTATTTAGGCCAAATAACTTTAAATGATGCTACTTTTTAAAATCAAAAACTCAAAGTAAAGCCTTCAAACATCAAGGCAATTTATACAATGGCAGTACTAATGCTTCTCGCATTTTAATGCTTGGAGTTCCTAGCAATACACAATGACGCATTTATTGATCTAAATTTTTTATGAGTATCAGGGTTAATTATTTCTCAAGTTGCCTAGATAAAGATACACACTGTAGTCAATAATTTCTGATGCTCATTTTGAAAAGTCAATATCTACTTATAAATTATGTAATTTTCAAGATATTTATAAAGAAGAAAGTAATTTCTTTCTTCAACTAAAAAGTATACTTAAAACAACTATTTTCTTAGAAAAAGACAGCTTGGCGAACATAATTGCTAGTTGTTAAAAAAACTGTGTTTATTAATATTATTGTCTTTAATATTAAAACTTTTTTGAGTCAGTTAAATTTTTGTCATTGGAGAAATATCTGGGTATGGATATAAGTAATTCAGAATTTTATGCAGAATAACCAAATAGTGTATATAGCCATTCACGTGTAAAAGGCAGCATATCATGCTCCCATTGAAAGAGTAAGGGAGAAGCTGCAATGTGACAATAAAAACTACTTACCAAATGTATTCTCCTTGTAACACTTAACACTTTGGTAGATGGAGAAATACCACCATTCATTCATATAGATATATTTTTAGAGAGGGAAGGAAGATTCTCTGAGGCAAAGTATGTAAATAAAGAAAACATTCATTTGTATAGATATATTTTTAGAGAGGGAAGGAAGATTCTCTGAGGCAAAATATGTAAATAAATAAAAAGGAAGTGTATGAAATGTGAATGTAAAATAATGAAACCTCTACTGCTTTGGACTAAATCAAATCCTCCCAAATTCATATGGAGATATCTTAGTACCCAGGTTTATGGCAGTTAGAGATTGGGTGTTTGAGAGACAATTAAGTTTACATGAGGTCGTGATGGTGGGACTCTCACCATTGAATTAGTGACTTCATAAGAGACAGCGGAGAGCATCCTCACTCCTTCTGCCTGGAGGGCACAGAGAGAAGGCATCTATCTAACCCAGAAGAAAGTCCTCATCAGAAACTGACCCTGCTGTCACCTTGACATTGAACTTCTACTATTCAGAATTGTAAGACAACAAATTTCTGTTAAGTCACTCAGTCTATGTCATTCTGTTATGGCAGTTTGAACTGACTCATATAATTACAAAGAGTCACACACATGAAGCAGATATTATTTTATTTTTATACTATCAAAATAGTTTCAGAACCTGGGTACTACTCAAATTTGATATTGAAGGACATATATCCATAGACAAATAGTTAAAACTGCATACTTAATATTATCTGTAAATTTATTGGTTTAAAAATCATAAGAATGGGAAACATGTGAGCTAGTATTCACAATGCAAAAGGTCTTAAGGAGATTGGGAAGAACTTCAGAAGGATAACAAAAACAATGATAACAATGACATTAATGGTGGTTTTGATGATGAAGATTGTGATGATTAACTGTGAAACAATTACTTTTAAAAACCATCAATAGTTTTAGAATAAAAATACAAGATTTTGATTTTTTTTAAATGTCTCATAAGCTGACTAGTTAATTAAACATACCTTTACAGTGAATTATTGACCTGGAAATCCACACTGTTGGTTTTTTTTTTTAAGAATATATCACAATAAAACAAAGATATTTGTTTTATTGAGTATAAGATAACAGTTTAAGATCATTTCATGGACTTTAGCTCCTCCAGAAGTAAAAGTTTAATTAATGTCAATAAAATATAATATCAATTCACATTTATTTTTAATAACACTAAAAACATATTTTTGGACACAGAATGACTTATTTATTTATTTTTAAAATATTATTAAACTGATGTGTAAATCAGCAATGAGGTAAAAAACAATTTGGAAAACTTGGAAAGTAGCCCCAAACACATTTGATATGTTTTCTTACACAGACTTTTTAAAAACAAAAATGCTATAAAATTTTTAGAAACATTTTTTATTCAAAGTATGAAGTATACAAAGCTAACCAGCAAACTTACAAAAGTAAACACACACAAATCTACATATAGCAAACAAACACAACATTTCGTTTCCCTTTCGGGTGGCATCTGGAACAGAAAACATTTAATTTAGACGACAATCTCAATGTTGTCCATGGGTTTGTGAGTTTTCAGCTCTCTTGTTTGAAAATAAGAAGACCAAATGTAGATTTTTCTATGTTCTCCAGGCTCCAGAGAAATAGCCATTGGTTTTGCTGAAATGCATGAGGCAATAGGAATCTATAGGCCCATTCATATAATTGCCCCCTTCACCATTGCTAATCCACATGGTAGGCCCTGGCTTCTCCAGAACAATGAGGACTAAAGTTTTCTAAAAAAGGGGTAACCTTTGTGGATTACACCTCATCCATCATGGAGCAAGGTCCATGCTCTAACTTCCAGTACACTGATAATAATTCTAGGTAAATCTCTATTCATAATCTCTTCATATCTCTCTGTCTATCTACTGACTCCTTCTCTGGGATCCTGAATATGTGTGTTGTGCAACTTTCTTGAGAAGCTTTGCCTATTTCTTATCCTGTATCCCATTTACTTAAAAAGTGTATTTACATTTTTTAAATGTCAATAGCTTTAGAGATAAAATTGGTTTTTGGTTACATGGATGAATTGTACAGTGGTGAAGTCTATGTTTTTAGCATACCCATCACCCAAATAACATGCATTGTGCCTATTAGGTCATTTTCCCTCCTTCACCCTTCTCCCAACCTCCTTGTTTCGGAGTCTCCCATTTCATTATACTGCTCTGTATGACCCTGCATACTCATGGCTTAGCTCTTTGCAATTGTGAATTTCACTGCAATAAATATCTCATGAGGAAAACACATTTTATAATAATACTTTAGCTACTATTATTAAATCAGCCGTCTTGCATGGCAAAATTTTCACACATCCAGAAAACATGTATTGCAATTGACAATTGAATCAAATCCTCCTATAAATGTTTAAGGGTCCCATCAAATAGCTGATACATACTTGAAATTTTTATTGTCTTCCCAGGATTATGAGTTTGACAAACCAAACCAGGGTCATAAACCATTTTAGCAATTTATAACAGTCACCACATATATGTGTATATCTAAATGTATTTAATTTTTTACTCACAAAAGCCCTTTTGGTATTAATAAGAAAGTAAAGCATTATTCTTATGTGACACTTCATATTAAACTCCCCATATATCTTCTAATGTCTTCAAATATCCCACCTCCTACCCATAAGATACAAAGAAAGTTTAAGGCAATACGTATCTTACAAATTACTCTTATGACACATTGTCACCCTCCCTAGAGCCAGAGATCTTCCAAGAAAATGCAAATTCAAAACAAAATTAATGTTCTTTAACCTTAATAGTCAAACAACCTTTAATGCTTTTATTTTGGTTGTGAGTTTCTCAAAAGGCTGTACACCAAAGGGCAAATTGTGTAATACCATTTTAATCATGACAGCATTTATATTCTTTGGTGCAATGAGATTCACCTTAATGACCTACTGAACTGGTAGAAATTTTGTAGTAAAAATGAATAACATGGCAGGAGAAATACATTGAATGTATTTCAAAATGTTAAGTTATTTAGATTAGAGCTCATATGGTTGTATAGTTGGGAGATATAACTCCATTCTCTTTCTTAGGATTTTACAAATGAGAGAAGAGTTCAAAATTATTTAGAAATTGATTTGTAAACCCAAGACAAGTAACCAAGCATTCTGACATCTCATTAAATGTCCCTGTAATATGTATTCTGTGTATGACTTAAACCATTTCTAAAACTAAATCTTTGCTATCTGAAAATTAAATCTGGATATCAAACAGCTACATACCCTTTTTCATATAAAAACAAAAATGTATTCTATTTATATAAACATTAAAATGTGGACTAGTTTTTAAACAAACAAAAGTAAGAGTGTTATTATAGTTTTACCACTATTCTGTCATTTGAACTAGGCACTGTGCTGATTATAAGACTAGAAAGTGACAAAATGTTTTTAAACCAGTGTAACAATATTCACAAATTCAATTGAAGGGATGTAAATATAATCTACACTATTAACTTCCAAATTAGTAGAATTATATACAGTACAATGTATAATAGGGCATTTAATAATACAGTCACCACTACTGATAAGCATTACTCATAAAATTTTAGTGCCTGGAATATAAAAGGGATTGCATGTGTCTTAAATAAGTAAATCAAATATTAAAATGTATTCTACTTTGTTAAAATCATTTTGTGTTCAGAAATAAAATTATATATTAATAAAAGAGATTTTAACTATTCAAATATAAGTACATATTATTCATTTGAAGTTTTTAAATGATGAGTGTAGGTTCTCATTGAAATACTGTTTCTCATTGAAATATATTACCAGGTATTTGATACCAATATTTATTAACTAGAGTCTTTACCCTTCCATAAAGAATGCATAATGAATGCAGCTCTTTACAAGTAAATTTTGATAGAAAAATAAACCTTATAGAATTATTCTGAGTGAAAAATTTCAAGAAAATCTAAGGTCATAGAAATTTAAATTTCAGATATCTTGTTGACTTTTTACCATTTCTTGACTTTTTTAATTCCCAAAGTCCTTATTTCTTGACTTTTATAATTTCTTGACATTTTTAATATCGTTTCTTGACTTTTATACCATTTCTTAACTTTTTTAATTCCCAAAGTCCTTATTTCTGTACATATCATTCTTGACCAAAACAACCATAAAAAAACCCCTATTCTTGAATTTAAATTTAATACTCTGCAGTTATTACATAAATGTAAGGGTTAGCAAACACTTCTAGCAAATAAACACACATCCCCAAATTTTTCAGCACTTACACAGTCATAAAAATGATCTGCTTGAAAACAAAATATGTTTATTTTTCCACCAGCTGGTGTATGAGAAAGAGCTTGTTCCCCTTTCTCTGCATCCTTGACAGCAATTTTTCTTCTTTCTTTTTTCTTTTTTCTTTTTTTTTTTTTTTGATAATGGCCATTCTAACATTCTAACTGGGATAAGGTGATATCCTATTCTGGCTTTGATTTTCATTTCCCTGATATTTAATGATGTTGATTGAGCATTTGAAATATATATATATATATCTGTTGACTATTTGTATGTCTTCTCTTGAGAAATGTCTATTCAGGTCTTTTGCCCATTTTTAAATAAGATTATTTAGGTGTTTTCCTACTGAGTTCAGTTCCTTATATATTCAGGATATTAAAAATTTGTCAGATACGTAGTTTAAATTCTTCTTTAATTTTTAATTTATTATTTTTATTTCATGAGATGGAGTCTCGCTGTGTCACCTTGCAAGGCTGGAGTGCAGTGGTGTCATCTTGGCTGGCTCCAGTCTCCACCTTCTGAGTTCAAGCCATTATCCTGCCTCAGCTTCCCAAGTAGCTTGGACTACAGGCACATGTCCCCACACCAGGCTGATTTTGTGTACTTTTAGTAGAAATGTTGTTTTGCCACGTTGGCCTGCCTGGTCTCTATCTCCTGACCTCAGGTGATCCGCCTGCCTTGGCATCTCAAAGTTCTGGGATTACAAATGTATGGTTTAAATTAATAGAATCATTATGAAAAACAGTATAGAGGATTGTTCAAAAAATTAAAAATACAACTACCATTTGATTCAGCAATCCTACACTAGGTATATATCCAAAAGAAATGAAATTGGTATGTCAGAGAGATAACTGCCCTCCAACGATTATGCAGCATTATTCACACAGCCAAAACATGGGATCAGTCTAAGTGCCTATCTACAGATGAATGGGTACAGAAAATATGAGTGTATGAGTGTGTGTGTGTGTGTGTGTGTGTGTATTTTAAAAAGTTGATCTCATAGAAGTGAGGGTAGAATAGTGGTTACCAGAAGCTGGGACAGTGCAAGGGAGGCTGGATGAAGAAAGGCTGACCAAGGAGTATAAAGTTACAGTTAGACAAGAAGAATAAGTTCTGGTGTTTTACTACACAGCAGGCTCATGATAAATAATAAAATTTTAATTTTAAGATAGCCAGAAGAGAGGATTTTGAATGTTATCACCACAAAGAAATGACAAATGCTTAAGGTGATAAATAAACAAATCACCCTGATTTGGTCATTATACATTGTATATATGCATTGAACATCATGCTGTACCCCATAAATATGTGCAATAAGATGTGTCAATTATAAATTTTTAAGACTTTTAAATTAAAAAATTAAATGATAGACATTATATTGCCAGTGATAAGTGCAGATATTTAAAGAGGCAATAAGGCAAGATGCATAGAATCATGGATTTTAGAAAATAATTTCCTGGATTTAAATCCTACATCAACTATTAATTAGCTTTTTAACACTACGGCACTTACTAATTATTTGAATTTCTTATTATACTCATTTCAAAATTAGAGATAAATTGAATGCATAGTATTAGCAAAGATTGAATGATGGATATGAAATTGCAATGAATTGTAGAAAAGATAATTTATTGTGGGAATTAGACCTTGTAAAATTGTAAAATGAGATGGAGAAATGAAAATAAGACAGAGGGCAGGAGAGATTTAATTGAATCACCACTCTGTGAAAATGAGAAGCCAAACACATATTAAGGAGGAAAAGAGGAAATACAGGCTGGGCACGGTAGCTCATGCCTGTAATTCCAGCACTTTGGGAGGTCTACACAGTGGATCACAAGGTCGGGAGTTTGAGATCAGCCTGGCGAATATGGCAAAACGCTGTCTCTGCTAAAAATACAAAAATTAGCTGGATGTGGTAGCACATGCCTGTAGTTCCAGCCACTCAGGAGGCTGAAGCATAATTGTTTAAAGATGGGAGGCAGAGGTTACAGCAAGCTGAGATCAGGCCACTGCTCTCCAGCCTGGCTGACCGAATGAGACTCTGTCTTGAAAAACTAAAGAAAGAAGAGGAAATACAAAGAGAGAGACACCAACAGAGGGAATATGAACATGTTGCCTCTGTGCCTCTATATCCAAGAGCCCAATAGTGAACACATAGTTAGAAAGAAAAGCCCACAGTTAAAAAGGAGACCTGGACAATGTATGGGGTGGCAAGAGGACAACCTGGACATTTCTGAGTGTCTCTGTGTGTCTCATCACCTCTAAACACAGCAACCTTCAAAGAGTGACGGCCAATTCCACACTTCTCTGTTGCGTATATTGTTAAAGTTTCTGTTTCTTGTTTGCTTATTTATTTTTTCTAACAGAGGAATATACAGAGAAATAGACTCTGGAGAAATTAATTCACAGTTTAGTCAAGTTAAAAATAGGGTGATCTGATATCCAGAATTTACAAAGAACTCAAACAGATTTACAAGAAAAAAGCAAACAAGCCCATCCAAAAATGGGCAAAGGAAATGAACAGACACTTTACAAAAGAAGACATACAAGAGGCCAACAAACATATGAAAAAATGCTCATCATCACTGGTCATTAGAGAGATGCAAATCAAAACCACATTGAGATACCATCTCA
>JAPYYA010004477.1:0-11761 GCA_028533165.1 Leontopithecus rosalia | reverse complement strand
TAGGTCTCTTGAGTGGACGTCCAAGGTATTAGTTCCCAGGGCCAGGAACAGCGGCGTTAAGATTGATGGTGTTTTTCTGCCCAGGTTTCTCCTGTCTGGCTTCCTTCTTGTGTCCGTAATAGGCGAGTCTGCCTTCCCGCAGCTCCAAACCTCGGTCAGAAGGGGAACCAGTCGTGTTCACTCTGAGCGGAGGTGCCGGCACAGCTTCTGCGCCGGCCTCAGGAGTCAGCGCTGGGAACCCGCGCGGCTCCTCCAAACCTCGGTCAGAAGGGGTGCCAGCCCCGCCTAGTCAGCTCTGAGAGCTGCCATGCGGAGGTGCCGGCGAGACTGCTACACCGTGGTGCCGGCGAAACTTCTGCCCCGCGTGTCTCCTCCACTGGGAATCTTCTGCTCCTGAGTGACCAGAATTTGTCTGAAAGTGTGGCTTCCTCTAGTTCTGTGAGCTTTAACTGCGAGCTGCAATCCCGAGATGTTAGCGATCGGCCATCTTGGATCGTTCCCCTGATATTCTTTTTCTAGCTTCTTGAGATGGAAGCTTAGATAATTGATTTTCAGTTTTTCTCATATACTTGGATTTAAAGCATTAAGGCTTTTCATATAATCATAATGGTAGTTTCACATGCATTGATATGTAGTACTTTCACACCATTCAGTTTCTTTTCTTTTTCTTTCTTTCTTTTCGTAATTTTTTTTTTTTGAGACGGAGTTTTGCTCTAATGCTGGAGTTCAATGGTGCGATCTTCGCTTACCACAACCTCTGCCTCCTGGGTTCAAGCTATTGTCCTGCCTCAGCCTCCTGAGTAGCTGGGATTACAGGCATGCGCCACCATGCCTGGCTAATTTTGTATTTTTAGGAGAGATGAGGCTTCTCCATGTTGGTCAGGCTGGTCTCGGCCTCCCCAGCCATGCTGAACTGTGAGTCAGTTAAATATCTTTCCTTTAAACCATTACCCAGTCTCAGACAGTTCTTTATAAAAGTATGAAAACAGACTAATACACTAGCAATAAAGGAACTTTCATAATTATGGCAAGGTCAATTAAACAGGAATAACAACTCTGTTATGATGCTAATACAACCTCCATATATAGACAGCAAAATCAGAACAAAAAGAATAAATAGGCAAGTCCGTAGTCATATTTTGAGATTAACACACCTCTCATTGATGGAAAAACCATATTTGGAATTTTTTTTTTTTTTTTTGAGACAGAGTTTCGCTCTTGTTACCCAGGCTGGAGTGCAATGGCGCGATCTCGGCTCACCACAACCTCTGCCTCCCAGGTTCAGGCAATTCTCCTGCCTTAGCCTCCCGAGTAGCTGGGATTACAGGCACGCACCATCACGCCCGGCTAATTTTTGTATTTTTAGTAGAGACGGGGGTTTCACCATGTTGACCAGGATGGTCTCAATCTCTTGACCTCGTGATCCACCCGCCTCGGCCTCCCAAAGTGCTGGGATTACAGGTGTGAGCCACCGCTCCCGGCCCAAATTTTCCTCTTATAAGGACACTAGTCATTGGTTTAGGGACCACCATAATCCAAGATGCCCTCATTTTACCTTGATTACATCTGCAGACACTATATATTCCCAAATAAAGTCACATTCAAAGGTACCTGGGTTTAAGACTTGAGCATTTCATTTTATGGGAGCACAATTCAGCTTGGAATGGATATCTTAACCTTTTAAAAAAAATTATGTACAGCTTTTGGCCTGGTGTCATGGCTCACGGCACTTTGGGAGTCCAAGGCAGGTGGATTACCTGAGGTTGGGAGTTCGAGACTAGCCTGACCAACATGGAGAAACCCCGTCTCTACTAAAAATACGAAATTAGGCGGGCATGATGGCACATGCCTGTAGTCCCGGCTACTCAGGAGGCTGAGGCAGGAGCATTGCTTGAACCCAGGAGGCGGAGGTTGCGGTGGGCCAAGATTGTACCATTGCACTCTAGCCTGGGCAACAAGAATGAAACGGTCTCAAAAAAGAAAAATTATATAGCTTTTATAGCTGATCTTGTTGGAATGTTTTCTCTTATACAAAATCATACTAGTCCGTGATAACCAGAATGGAAAACCTTAAAATGAGGCATTAACATTTAATGTACTTTTACTATTAAAAAAATATTTTAGAGACGAGGTCTTGTTCTCTTGCCCTGGCTGGAATGCAGTGGTGCAATCATAGCTCACTGCAGCCTTGACTTCTTGGGCTCAACTGATCATTTTACATTGGCCTCCCCAGAGTGCTGGTATTATAGGCCTGAGCCACTGCACCTGGCCATAATTTTTAAATTAACAACACATTCATATGGTTCAGAATTGAGCATGCCTATGGTTTTAGATAATAGTGTTCTCCTTTCTGTCCAGTAGCTTTCTATTTTCCTTTCTCATATGCAGTCAAAATTACTAGTATTGTATTTATTCTTTTTGGAGATGTAAAATGAAATATTTAAACTAGTTGATTTCTAATAAGTCACTCATCCCAAATATTCTCTGATTCTGAATCTCTTGCCCCATAGAATAGCCTCACACAGATTTTGTGAAAGAAGCCTATGGAGCCGGTAATATTTGCTTGTATAGATTGTTTTTAGCTATTTTTTTTGTAGGCAACTATTTTTACATCAATGAAAGTGAGCATGAAATATATTGATTACCTGGATTTGTCTTGTTTCCTCTTGCTTACTGTGTGGTGCTTCCCATTTATTCAATTGTGAAGGAATTTTATGCTTCTGACTTATTTGATGTGCCAACATACAAGTAATAGAAATAATCTTATTCACCAGAACGAATCAGGGACAGTTGTTTAGAGGACTTTTTAGTTTTAAAGTTCACAGTAGTGCCAATATACAAGTAATGGAAATAATCTTTTTTATTTACAAAAACCAATCAGAGACACATGTTTGAAGGCTTTTTATTATTTACAGTAGTGTTTATTATTAGGTGGCATTCTTTGGCATAATCAATGTATTTTGTTTTACAGTGCTCTCTCAGAGGAGGAGAAAACTACTCTGCGTGCAGGGCTCATCACCAACTTCAATGAACCGATAAACCAGGTTAGTGAGAAAAATACTTGTTAATTTTTCTCTCTTTTAATTTTTACTGCTCTTCCAAACTAATTTTATATTCTGGCATTAAAATGAAAAATAAATAAAAACATTACTATTACAGTAATAAAAAATATTACTGTAATATTTATTACAGTATAGTAATAAAAATATTACTATTACAATATTACTGTATACAGATACTATTACAGTATCACATTTGTGATTTTTTTTTTTGAGATGGAGTTTTGCTCGTTACCCAGGCTGGAGTGCAATGGCGCAATCTTAGCTCACCGCAACCTCTGCTTCCTGGGTTCAGGCAGTTCTGCCTCAGCCTCCTGAGTAGCTGGGATTACAGGCACACGCCACCATGCGCAGCTAATTTTTTTTGTATTTTTAGTAGAGACAGGGTTTCACCATGTTGACCAGGATGGTCTTGATCTCTTGACCTTGTGATCCACCTGCCTCGGCCTCCCAAAGTGCTGGGATTACAGGCTTGAGCCACCGCGCCTGGCCTCATTTGTGATTTTTTATATACTTTGTTCATTTTTAAATTTTGTGATCTATTTTTAGCCATTAATAGTTTTGATTAGATTTGGTTATCAATTATTTAAAACTTAGAAGTCATTTCAAGGTATACTTGTATACTTTTCTGCTTTCTCATTTTTGGAGCCTGTATTTAAAGCGTATCTCTCTGTAGTCATGTGATGCCTAATGTTGTTTTGGGCAGCAGTGGACTGCATATATAATTGTGGTCCCATAGGTTTATAATGGAGCTGAAAAATTCTTCTCACCCATTGACATCTTAGCTATCCTAACATTGTAGTGCAGTATATTACTCATTAGTTTGTGATGATGCTGGTGTAAATAAACCTGTTGTACTGCTGCTAGTCTTGTAGAAGTATAGCACATACAATTATTATACATTCTGTGATATTCACGTAACCACAAAATTGCCAAATGACACATTTCTGAGAATGTATTTCTGTTGTTAAGTGATACATGGCTATATTTGTAGTCTTCCTGCACAGGAATTAATTTTAATGATAATGATTTTTAGATTATCTTCCCTACCACTTTTTTAGAAAAGCTACAGAATGGCTTCAGGTTTTTTCTATTGGTTGCATCCATCACATTTTCAATTCCTACTATTCTGTGGCAGATAGATAGTGAATTATATATGGTTTTATGTTTTTTTTTTTAATTGAAGTTTTTCTTCTTTTTTTTTTTCTGAGATGGATTCTTGCTCTGTCACCCAGGCTGTAGTGCAGTGGCGTGATTTCAGCTCACTGCAACCTCCACCTCCTTGGTTCAAGCAATTCTCCTGTTTCAGCCTTCTGAATACTTGGGATTACAGGCATCTGCCACTATGCCCGGCTAATTTTTGTCTTTTTCTTTTTTAATGAAAGCCTACCTGAATGATAATTTTTGTCTTTTTAGTAGAGATGGGGTTTCACCTTGTTGACCAGACTGATCTCGAACTCCTGACATCATGATCTGCCTGCCTCAGCCTCCCAAAGTACTGGGATTGCAGGTGTAAGCCACCCAGCCTGGCCTGAGGTTTTTCTTCTAAGAATAAAATAAGTTTTGCTTATAGGTACAATAATTCTCAAGTTTTTTTTTTTTTTGTAAATTCTCAAGTTTTTTCAAGATAATACTTGGTTATGCTTGATTTTTAAAACTGAGCTATTAAAATTGTATTCAGCAGTATTTCCAATACAATTTTATTTTGACCTGTTTAAGGGATCTCAGTTCTTTGCTTTTTCTTGAAAAAGGAGCTGAAGGATATTGGAGAAAAATGGAGCTATCTTTAATGTGGCAGGAGGTGATTAGGGAGGGGTTTGTGTTACTGAACAGTAAACCACTGCCTAATTGTTCTTTCAGTTAGCATTTGGGAAACACTGATGTGTAGAAGTATCATTATTTAAATGCCCAATATGTGATGTTTCTTTCTGCTTTTAGGTAAGAGGTCTTAAATTTTGTGGTCAAAGGATCTTGTTATACTGCTAAAATTGAAGACCTTAAAGAGTTACATCTGTTGATATTTACTGTATTGTAAATTAAAACTGAGAAACTTAGGCTGGGCGTGGTGGCTCACGCCTGTAATCCAAGCACTTTGGAGGCCAAGGCAGGCGGATCACCGGAGGTTGGCAGTTCAAGACCAGCCTGACCGACATCGTGAAACCCCGTCTTTTTTTAAAAAAAGAAAATAAATTAATAAATACAAACTGAGAAACTTGAAAATATTAGCATAAAAAATAAAATTATACGTGTCAGCATAGCAGTTTTGGAAATGAGCAATAGTATCTATTTCCCAAACAATAAAAATTTAGTGAGAAAGGTGGCATTGGCTTGCGTTTTTAGGGTCCAGCTATTTTAAGGAAGAGATCTAGGTTTTTGTATCTGCTGCTTCTTGTACTCTGTTGTGGTACATGATAAATGTTACATGAAGAAAACCTTGTTTCATGCTGACAGGTAATTGGGAAAAGGAGGACCTTATAGGTCTCAGAAGGGGTCCTAGCTCTACCAGGGATCCATGGGCTACACTTTGAGAACCACTGTCTTTACGCAGTCATTCAGTGAAATTGTATTCTTTTCTGGCAAATGTATAATGAACAGTGTACTTTTTCACCATGAATGCATTCCTTATCAATTGCATTATTTCATTTGTTTATTTCTAATGATTATTTTTTTTCTCCAGATTGCAACTCAGATTGCAGTGCTGATTGCAAAAGTTGCTAGATTGGATTGTCCTAGACAGTGGCCTGAACTAATTCCCACCCTTATAGAGTCTGTTAAAGTCCAGGATGATCTTCGACAGCACAGAGCATTACTTACCTTCTATCATGTTACCAAGACACTGGCATCCAAACGACTTGCTGCTGATAGAAAACTATTTTATGATGTAAGTTATTTCACATAAATTTGATTGTGAAAATTGTGCTACTTGTAAAAAATGATTATAGTTTTACTTCTATTGATGTTTTATTGAAAGACTGAATTGTTTCTCATTTTAAGCTGGGCAGTGATATGAATAAGAAGGATCAATTAATTGTCAATGAGGAGAATTGGTTAGTTGGACACAGTCTGAAGGCTGGGAGATCAGTTTGAGGCAGTGGAAGTAATTCAGATGGGATGATACATTTCTTAAACGAAGCTGTGGTAATGGGTGCAATTAGGTGGGCATAGAGTTGGCATTTAGAAGTAGTATTGATGTGAGTAATTGAAGGATGTAGGGCAGATGTAGGAAGGAGTTTGACATAAGTAGGGAGTGCCATTTATTAGGTTTTTTTGCACCATTTGTTTTTGGTTTTTTTTTTTTGTGTGTGTGTGTGTGTGTGTGTGTGTGTGTGTGTGTGTTGAGATAGGGTTTTATTCTGTCACCCAGACTGTAGTACAGTGGCATGATCATAACTCACTACAACCTTGACCTCCTCAGCTCAAACAATCCTCCTACCTCAGCCTTATGAGTAGCTAGGTCTCCAGGTACATGCCACCATGCCCAGCTAGTTTTTTTAAATTTTTTGTAGAACTGAGGTCTCACTGTGTTAGCCATGCTTTAAAGTATTTTTAACAGTGTTCTTGGTTACCTTTTGTAATTGTAGAGAAATTAAAGGAATATAATTTTAAGTCTTATATGGCCACATGATAGGGCTCAAACTATTTCAGGTGTGTTCTGAATCATACTGCTCTCCAAAAAGAATAGGGTAACATAGTGTTTTATAGAAAGATTTTTCTTATGTCTTTCTTTTTCTCCTCTAAATGTACTTTAAATATTGTTCATACTTTTCCCTAAATTAGCAGGCTTTTCTTTGGGAGCTTCCAGAGTTCCTTTTGCTTCTAAACTTAGCGTGTGGTTTTAAGCAGCCTTTCCCTGGCCTCCTGACTTTTGATCTGGTCTCTACTTCACCGTCCATGATTAGAGATGCTTCATTCTTAAGAAGGTGGTAGCCTAGTCCTATGGTGTGAAAAGGAATCAGTGAAGAATATGCAGCATGTAGAAGGGAAGGGATCTAGTGGAAGAAGCCAAGTGAAGAGAGAGTTCTAGAAGAAAATACTTCTAGTCTTTTTATGTTGCCTTTACTTCTTCACAAAGAACTGCCCAACTTTTTGTTACTGAGGACTGGGACTCACAGTGTAGAGCCTCTTCTTTGAGAATGGACTAGGGAAGGGGGGGTGGGAAGAATAGTGTATAATCTCAAGCTGTCTTTCATGTCAACATTAGTTCTCAGTGTGTTATATACACAGACTGAGAGGTTTCAGAACTACCTTTGGAATCTTCACTTTGAGGATATGGCTTGGCAATTAGCATTTTTAACAAGCTCCCCATATGATTTATATATATATACACCAAAGTTTACATCAGACCACATTGTATCCGTCTCATTTTTAACTCAGTGGGTTTAAATAGCCAGTCTTATGTTCATTCGAGGATGCTGTTTGTAAGAGAAACTGTTTTTGATAGTCCAAGGTTGCTTTTCAAGCCCTTTCACTAAACGAAATGGACAGTTTACTCACTCCAGTCTTTCTGTCAAATTGTTTTTGCTGAACTCTTATCCTCACCTCAAACCCTTTACTTCTAGGACTTACTTTTTTGTTGGGGAGAGTCCCAAAATCAATTATCTAGAAGATTCTTGGTTATAGTTACCTGGTATTAAAGGCTACCAGTCTATAAAAGTTTGAATTCATATTTCAACTTTCTTAAAGTTTACTCTGCGAATATGTTGCCTTACAGGTACAGTTTATATCGAGCTGAGGCAGTATATGTAACACATTGAGATTATCTCAACTCTGTATATAACACATTGAGATTATCTCTACAGATTGTAGAGATAATCAGGGCCTTAAGCTGGATAACCTGTGTGAGTTGGCTTCTTGCTTTTTTTTTTTTCCTTTGTTTTGTGGTGTGAAGCTGGTTCTTTTCCATATAGAATGAAGTATAGGCTTAGTTAGCATCTTGTACTTACTTTCAATATAGTAGTTATCACACTGTGCTGAATCGTAATTGTTTTCTTATTTTTCTCAGATTCACTGTGGTGTAGCTCTTATTGCTGTCATCCTACTGCATAGTCTAAAAGAGTACACATAATGATTGATGCTCTATAACTGTTTGTTAAGTGAATAAATAATAGAAGAGGAGACATATTCTTAGGCACCTGCTGGATATCAGTGATATAGTGCAAAACTTCACAAAGCAGGATTTTTGAGAGATTAGTCAAAGCTAAAGATACCTGGAAAAAATTCAAATTAGCACCTTTTATTTTGAAGTGGAGCAGCTGAACCTGGAAATAGGACTATAGTAGGGACTAGGAAGGATAGCCTGTCTCAAGTGGTTGAGGTACAACATGTGTACTTAATTGAATGTAGCACATATGGGAAGACATTATTTTAAAGAGCAGTTTTGCTAGTTAATACAGCTGTGCCTGTTTTGGTAATCTGAATTATAGAAAATCTTCCTTTTAATAATAAAGAAAGATGCCAGGATGGTCCTCAAGTACCAAATTAGTTTCCTATATAAAAAAAATGTAAGAGTTGGGCTCATGCCTGTAATCTCAGCACTTTGAGAAGCTGAGGCAGGCAGATCAGCTGAGGTTGGGAGTTCGAGACCAGCCTGGGCAACATGATGAAACCCCCTTGTCTTTACTAAAAATACAAAAAAATTAGCTGGGCATGGTGGCGCACGCCTGTAATCCCCACTACTCGGGAAGCTGAGGCAGTAGAATCACTTGAACCTGGGAGGCAGAGGGTGCAGTGAGCCGAGATTGTGCCACTGCACTCCAGCCTGGGCGACTCTGTCTCAAAAAAAAAAAAAGTAAGCTTATGGTTAAGCTTGTTGCTACAGAAAAGTAGTACAGAGTACACTTAAAATTGCTACTTGCTGCTCAGTGTATCCCAACAATTTTTATACCATTTCCTCCTCTATGTTAAAATAAATTGAGCTCTTTTTCAGGGGTGACAAATTACATAATCAACAATTGAGAGCAAATTGTTTTGCAGTAACAAAATTGAGCTTGATGTGACACAAAAAGGAATTCATTTATTTATTGTTTTGAGAGAGAGGTGTTATCTTGGTTCACTACAACCTTTGCCTCCTAGCTTCAAGCAGTTCTGGTTCCTTAGCCTCCTGAGTAGCTGGCATTGCAGATGTGCACCACCATTCCCAGTTAATGTTTGTATTTTTAGTAAAGAGAGGGTTCCTCATGTTGCCCAGGTTGGTCTTGAACTCCTGGCCTCAAATGATCTGCCTGCCTCAGCCTCCTAAAGTGCTGGGATTACAGGCATGAGCCACTGTGCCTGGCCAGGAATTCTTTTTTTTTTTTTTTTGAGATAGAGTCTTGATCTGTTGCCCAGGCTTGAGTGCTGGAGTGCAGGGGCACAATCTTGGCTTATTGCAACCTCCACCTCCCAGGTTCAGTCCCCATAGCAGCTGGGATTACAGGCATGCACCACCATGCCTGGTGGTATTTTTGTAAAAATATAAAATTTTTGTATTTTTAGTAGAGGTGAGGTTTTGCCATGTTGGCCAGGCTGTTCTCAAACTTCTGACCTCAGGTGATTTGCCCTCCTTGGCCTCTCAGAGTGCTGGGATTACAGGTGTGAGCCACTATGCCTGGCCAGGAATTCATTTTCTGTAAAACAGTATGCCTTTATATAAACTTAAATATAATAAAATGTACATTAACCACAGTTAAAATCCAAAGTCTCTAAAGATCAGGAAATTTTTTTTTTTTGAGATGGAGTCTCCCTCTATGGCCCAGGCTTGAGTGCAGTATTACAATCTCAGCCCACTGCAGTCTCTACCTCCTGGGTTCAAGTGATTCTCCTGCCTCAGCCTCCTGAGTAGCTGGGACTACAGGCGTGCACCACCACACCCGGCTAGTTTTTGTATTTTTAGTAGAGACTGAGTTTCACCATATTGGCCAGGCTGGTTTTGAACTCCTGGCCTCATGATCTGCCCTCCTCGGTCACCCAAAGTGCTGGGATTACAGGTGTGAACCACTGTGCCTGGCAAAATAAGGAAACTTAAGGTACAAGTAGCAATTCTAATGAAATTACAAGTGTGTTAAACTAAATAATGTCTCCAAATCACGATGTGTAACCCACAAATGTATGCTGCAGAGTGCAGTGGCAGAGACATAGCTGTCTGCAACCTTGACCTCCTAGGCTCAAGCAGTCCTCCCATCTCAGCCTCCCAAGTAGCTGGGACCACAGATGCATACGATTGTACCTGGCCTGGATATTAGGGATGAACCTTAAATTTTTACTTCTGTCTAACAGTCACTTAACAGTTATTGAATGCCTACTATATACAAGAGATATGTACAATATTGTGGGAGACAGAAGATAAAATTAGTAGCGTCTTGATAGTTTTTGTGGAAGAGCACAATCCCCCAAAAGTCATTTAGTAAGCTATTAAAATCTGCCAGGGAAGAAAACAAACTGCATTGCGTTGTTATTATGGTCGTGGTAAAACTCATCTGAATTTTAGAAGCTGAAAGATGTATAATGAACAATGTTCTCATTAGAAGGGACATGGTGGCTCATGGCTGTAATTCCTCATTTGGGAAAGCTGAGGTGGGAGGATCCTTGGGTCCAGGAGTTTGAGACCAGTCTAGGCAACATAGTGAGATCCTATCTCTACAAAAAAATTTAAAAAGTAGACAGGCATAGTGGTATATGTCTGTCATCCTGGTTACTTGGGAGGCTGAGGTGGAAGTATCACTTAAGCCTAGGAATTTGAGACTGTAGTGAGCTATGTTTGTGCCACTGCACACCACAGCATGATTGTTCTAGCCTGGAAGACAGAGTTAGACATGTTTCTAAAAAAATAATAATAGTGTTTAAAAAATAATGATAATGTTTAAAAAATAATAATAGTGTTCCTGCTAAACAACACATGCATTATTTGCATGATAAGGGTAAAAGAATGCTGTGTGGCAAGGTGAAGTCAAGTTACAATACCTCAGAAGGTCATCATGATGAATTAATTACTGTATTTTCTAAACAAACAAGAACTGCCTGGCTACTTTGAGATGGGTTGGTTAGTGTGAGGTAGATCACTCACCCGCATAGCAGAGACTTGCAGACTTAACTCCTTGTAAATTTAAGACTTCATGATTTCGTCCTTAGGGTAAATTTCCCAATAATTGAAATTATGAATGCTAAATTTGAGAATGCCAAGGTACCACTTATATGATGTTGTTCTAGCAGATAAGGTATTTACAGTGCAGTAAAATTTATTTGTAAGTAAGTCGTCAGATAGGTTTAGTAGATCTTATTTTGACTTTTGGTGATTATAATTGTTACATTAAATGCCATATTGAGTCTGTTTCTTATCTCTTGCTCTGTGTAATTTTATAGTGACTTTTCTTCCCCCCAGGATTGAGTCTCACTCTGTCACCTAGGCTAGAGTGCAGTGGTACAATCTGAGCTGAATGCAATTTCTGCCTCCCAGGTTTAAGCAATTCTCCTGCCTTAACCTCCTGAATAGCTGGGATTATAGGTGCATGCCATTATGCCCAGCTAATTTTTTTTTTTTTTTTTTTTTTGAGACGGAGTTTCGCTCTTGTTACCCAGGCTGGAGTGCAATGGCGCGATCTCGGCTCACCGCAACCTCCGCCTCCTGGGTTCAGGCAATTCTCCCGCCTCAGCCTCCCGAGTAGCTGGGATTACAGGCACGTGCCACCGGGCCCAGCTAATTTTTTTATCTTTAGTAGAGACGGGGT